>WTSP01011416.1:0-49190 GCA_025331215.1 Actenoides lindsayi
CGTCTGCGAGAAGCGTACGTGCCGTTGAGCTCCGGCCGGCCGCGCTCCGGCCTCGCTGCAGCCCCTTCCTGCGGCTCGGCTCGGCCGGTTCCAGCGCCGCCGCTGCCGACCCCGCCGCGCCACGCGGCCGGCGGCGAGTTTCCGCGGAGACCACAAAGCCCAGCATGCCGCGCGCGCCCCGGCCCCGCCCGCGAGCCACGGCTCCCAAGAGGCCCCGCGCCGCCCTTTTTCCCGGCGGCCCCCGCTTCCTTCCCTCCTTCGTTCCCGGCCGGAGGGCGGGTGCGGCGGCGCGCGCGTGCGCCGAGGGGCGGCGCGGATGGCGGTGCCTGCGGCAGCCCAGGTGGAGTAGCCCCCTCTGCATCCCGCGCCGCGCTCCCCGGGGCTGGCGGCGACCGGGCCGCGCGCGACCCTTGGGGCGGCGGGCAGAGCCCTCGCGCGCGTGCCCCGTTCCCCCTGTCCGGGGGCTGTGGCGCGGCAGGAGGGGGGGGCGCGGGCAGGGGGCGCGGCGCCTCCCGTTGCTGTCGGGACCGGGGCACGGCGGGAGGGTCCCGTGCTCACCCTGACCTGGGGCCCGGGCCGCCCACGGCAGCCCGCGGTACCGGCTCTGTCCCTGAGGCGATAGGTGGCTCCCCGCGCGGGGCTGCGGAGCCGGCGGGCTGCGCGTGCGGCTGGTGGTTGGCGGCGGCGACTGCTCGGGGTGACGCGCTGCGGTCCTGCCCGTGCCGAGAGGCGCACCGACAGTCAACTTGCTGCTAAAAGCCCTAAACCCAGCACCTAGCGGGCTCTGAGAGAAGCCCTCAGTGGGTTTGTGTCTTTTGGGAGAAGGCTGTGGGGGTACCTGCTGTGCGCTTGGCTTGTGTGTGGTTTTGCCGCCCTTTTTGACAGCTACTTGTGGCTTCTCGGGGAACAGCTGAGCTTGCCCTGTGCGGTGACTCGGGTTGGGGCGACTTGGAGAGGGCAGGTGTCGAGTCCCGGCGTTTTGTGAGACGCTGAAACCTTACCCATTTCTTAAGTGTACTTAAAATACGTCAGTGTGATATACACAGGGGCATTTTCCAGGTATTTGTGCTAGCTACACAATAAGCGACCTCCTTGAGAAACCTTTTAAGTAGGAATCCCCAGATCTCCTGTGCCTTCTTAACAGTACTTGCCTGCTCTTCCGTGACGGAGATAAAGTAAATCTCAAGCCTCGTACAAGTTAATATGCAGCTAATTGTAACTCATTTACTTCAGGGTATTACTGCGCCCTAATTTCCTCCCTGGTGCTTTTTACTGTATGTAATTCATGCCCTTATTAGCGGTGGCAGAGGAGTGTCGGCAGAGGTAGCTTTTTAAGAGAGCGTGTTTAATTGTGAGC
The DNA here is from genome assembly GCA_025331215.1 of Actenoides lindsayi. Lineage (NCBI taxonomy): Eukaryota > Metazoa > Chordata > Aves > Coraciiformes > Alcedinidae > Actenoides > Actenoides lindsayi. Next base: position 1,358 of record WTSP01011416.1, read on the forward strand.
TGTGCAATTGTCTTAAGTCTTTTATAAAACCTCTGAAGCATTGCATGGAACACCCAAAAAAAGGTTGTTAGGCAGGCGTTCGATTGTCTGTTTTTCTTTTCACGAAGTATAAATTAAAACCGGAATGGGGAATATTGCTGTCAGAAGTGTGAAAAACATGAACTTGCCCAGGGAAGCTTTGATTTCCGTTTTTTTTATTAACGAGTATGCATTGAAAACTTGAAGCTTGAAAAATGTAAGAGAGTTCCTGCCCTCCTGGTGTGACCAGGATAATAAGATTCTAGAGTAACACTGGTTTGACTTTTTTGTTGGCATCTTTAAAAGTTTTTATATGAAGAAGCCGTATGAAGGCTCCTGGATCAGAGGGAAGATTGCAACTGTTATGAGAGAGGCTCACCGCAGAGTGGGCGCTGAAATCCTGTTCCTGTTGGGAGTTCCTGATGCTGTACAAGCTGCGTCTGTGGACGCCAGGCACTCAGCAAGAGCATAGCATAATGCAAGAGGTGCCCCTGGCTTTGGCGGCTGTGTTATCATGGGAGCTCTCGATGGCTAAATCCTGATCTGACTGCCTGTGTTTTACTAAGTGGTCTTGCACTGTCAGTGCCTTTGTCTTTGGAACCGAACCCCTGATGGTAATGTGAGGCTAAATTGCAGTGCATAATGCTTGCGCTCTTGAAGATCCTGCCTGTAAGACCCTGCGTGAACTGGTTATGATGTTACTGTGTTTGGCTGTGCTAGCGGTTCCTGGGCCTGCTTGCTCTCTTTGCAGAGTTGAACCATGGATAGCAGTGACCATAGATTTTCCCTTTATTTTGAGCAAAGTGTTTCCCAAGTGGAGGCAAGGTGAAGCAATCCTATGGCGTTAAAATGCACTGACCCTTGAGTTGGAGATGGCCTTGGAGTGGTGAACTTTCTGGAGAGCAGCCTGTAGAGTGGTTCAGGTGGAGCTGCATCAAGGCTACAGCTGGAGCGTGGAGAGCTGCCGTTTGTGGTGTGCACTGAGGATACAGCTGTAGCTCCCAGTTTATGTAACATTCAAGTCTCACGTTTCTCCTTCAACCCGTTGTTAAATGTGGAATACAACGGTGTCACACTGGAAATTTTTGCGGCACTTACGTGAAGTGTTTATGAAGAGAGATACTTGTGTGTTGTTTACTCATTCATGACAAAATACCTGTCCATATATACATGTTAACGGGATTTAACTGTCTTTGGGGAGTTCATTAGCAATATTTATACAACTGTAACATTTATTAACTATGTATGTATTTGGAAGTACCTGTAAAAGTATATTTCTTTAAGACAATAAAACAAACCTTTCTTGTTTGGGTTGCATAGCACTTAGTTTAATGAAACCTGGATGGTCAAACCATGAAGCTCATTGTCTGGGGTGATGTGCTTGCCTATGGTTTGCCTGGGTTAGAACAGTGGTCAAAGTCACAGGGCAAAATCATACCAAGAACGTTTTTTAAACACAAAGATAAATGTTTAGGTATTTCTGGGCTGCTTATAAGAGGAAGCTAGATAACTATCATTGTATCTTTACTCCAATACTGTCACTTTTTCCCTGAGCTTTATTAGTATCCAGTGTTGCTACAGTGTATTGGGCTACTTGGGCCATTGGTCCATCCCTATACAGCCGTCCTTGTGTTCTGTAGTTGAATTCCAGCACGCTCAGGGTACACACCATCCATGTCCCTGGAACAGACTTCTTTAGTTCATATCAAAGAAATAAATGTGCTGCTTTGGCAAAACTGACGTTATCATCTTTACATCTTTTAACTGAGGGGAAATGGTTTGAGTGATGATGAAATCTGGTTTTTCTGTCTTTTGTTTGTTTGCTGCTAACATGCTTCAGACATTTAAACTGAAACATCTCATAATTGTTCTCAGATCCAGAACTACAAAATATTTGGTAAATGTGAGAGAACTTTACTTGGAACTTGTTTTGGAGTGTCATGACTTGAAAATTGAATGGAAAAATAAATCTGCTTTAGATTAAAGTACTTAGTATATTGAGCATATGAGCAGCTTAACTTCACAACATTGTTTGTATCAGCAGGATGCTTTATTCAGCTTCAAAAGCCAAGGAGATACAGCTTTACTTTGCCTGTGGTCCTTTATATCTTTGCAAAGCAAAATAAATTTGTGCTTCCAGGGTTGTGCAGTTCTTTTGAAGTGGCTCTCTAGCCTTTTACACTCTCCTTACTAAAGATGTAAATAGCTGAACTACCGTTTCCAAGAAGGTCCATCTCAAGGAATTCATGATGTGTTGTGGTGAAGAAGATAAAGCTGGGAGGAGTCATGTGCTAATACAGGGCTGCCTGTCCTTAAAAAAAAATACTGAAAGGAAAAATCCTGAATGCCCTTCCCCCTCCCTCACTGCAAATTGCCGGAATTAAGTTTTCTTTTATTACATTTGGCATATTCTGTGTGTAGTCTAGTATAGATGTACTCTAGTAATGCAGGGGGCAAGTTCATTTGTCATTTTGTCTCATTGCTTATGAGTATTTGGGATTAGTCACTGCTGTAAAGGGCGTAGTGTCTGGGTGAAAGCCTTATCCTGTGGATGTGGCATTTCACTGCCCAGTATTATCTGTTTGCTTGAAGGTTTATAGTGGGCAGCTGAGCTCCTTCAAGTACTTTTTTTTGGATAGGAGGTAAAGCTTTGAAGTGCCGGGAGCTCTGTCTTTTTGTCTTTCATCACACAATTCATGCCAAATTTTGTTTTGGATATCTGGTCGTTTTCCTGCCCAAATCTTACTGCTGTAGACTAACAGTAGTGATTTTATTTCATCTATATGCTGGTTTAGAAACTTTTAAAGCATGTAAACCAAAAGATGGCTGCGTGGCAGAGTTGGCTAATGCAAATTCTGTCTGTTGGTTATGGAAGTAGATGACTAATACTTTTGTAAAGCAGTGCTGGCATATCTATAAATACCAAATGCTCTCTAGATGCCTATGGTTGTTAGTTGCGTGCTTGTGGACATATTTAGATGAAAGTCATGAGAGTGTGTTTGTGTGTTTTGTATCTGTGTGTGCAGTGACAGGTCAAGCAAATTGTTTTATACAAGAGGCTGAATTATACTCTTGGAGGAACACACTGAAATTTTTCTTCAGTGAGTAATAAAGTGATAAAGAGGCAAGGATTTCTTGAGGGCTTTGCTGTTAGATTGCAACGGTATTAGAATTTCTAAGACCAAAAATAAAACAAACCATGCAGCAGTGTTTAGCTTGAGGCTGAAGTACAGAAGGCTGAAATAAACTTTTGTAACTTTTTCAGGTCATCTTGTAATGGAAAAAAAATGGAGCTGATCACGACATTGTTATGGAAGGACCTAATGATTTGTTCATAGGCATCTCTACAGGAAAGTCAGAAACAAATTGTGGTTTTGGATGAGGTATGAATGTTCTGGCTTTATGAAATTTAATCAGTGTGTTTTTTCTTGCCTTTACAGTAATACGTTGTGTCTTTTTAAAAAGTACAATAGTTCCCTCCCTTGGATTCTTGTGCCGTTCAGTTTTGAACTGATGTATATCCAGATGTTACATGTAAAGACAACCTTTAGCAATTGTATTAATAGGTCCTGTTATAGTGCTGAAGAAATACTTTGTTGTATTGCTCTATTGTGTTAACAAAATCCTTTAATAAGAGAATATTTGATGACTTGCCTTGGAGTAGGAGGGATTCAGAACACTTGAAAATCAGGTCAAATTGCTTAATGACCAAACATGGGAAATAAGCATCCAGGAACACAGATATATGTGTAGGTATTGGGGAAGGAGAGTCTTTGATGTATTCATTATCAAATCTTGCCAGATCTTCCCAGACAGAGACCTGCCTGTGCATAAATGTACTTTTGCAGATTGGTTCAGCTAACATAAAATATCACTCGGGTAGTTATTTAGTAGCACGCTTACGGTCTCTCCACAATGTCTTCAACACAACTGCTGCCATTTACTCATTGCTGCATGTGTGGTGTAGCTTACAGTAAACAGTTTCAGCACAGAAGATTTATACCTGCAGAAATTTTGAGGAGGTTATTTGGCTTAGATCTGACTGTAATATAAAATGTAGAAACATTTTTCCCCTTTCTTTGGATTTGTAGTTTGCAAGTTTTCGTAGCAGAAACATCAGAGTTCTTTGTGTGATTGCTGCAAGAGGTCAAAGAAACGGCACTCCTTGCATTGGCCAAATGACAGCCTGATGTGGCTTTTTTTATGCAAGGGCTGTCTGTTTTCCATTATTTTTACATGTTTAATATTTGTTTTGTCAGAGTTTCAACAAGGCAGATATTTGTGCTTAAACATTTCAATTTAATGAAAGTGGGATCTGCTGTAAGACCTCAATTCTGCAAGCCTGAGGAGAATAAGCTTCAAGTACCTATTTTTCGAGACTTGCAAAATCTGATTCTTGGTCTTGTACTTTTACTGTTCTTGGACTTGAGTTGGTGGGCTTCTGTTGCTTGTTTCTTCCGTGGTAAAGAATTAAAGTGTATAGAGACTTTTGTCTTCATAGCTAAATACATGTATCTAAAGGTTGACTAGAGTAGTATCTAGGATTTCTTTTGAAGTTGAATCAAATTGGTGGATGTTTTACGGAGTTAGTTTGGGTTTTTAAAGTTATATCAGTTTCTAGGTAGATGAGATGTTGTGATGTGCTGAGTGGTTTGGGGGAATAGATTTTGGGCACAAGGGATTTCTTTCCCCTTAGAGTTTGGTTGAGGAAGCAGAAATATGAATATATTTTCATCATGGAGATGGAAACCAAAAATAGAACTGCTAGTGTTAGCTAGAAGCCTCTTGATCGGGACAGGAGCTCCCTCCAAGTATACAAGGCAGCATCCTGGTTTTAAATGTTCTTTTCTTTCTCTCTCTCTTTTTTTTTTTTTTTTTTTTTAAATAGGAATTGCAACTTGAGGTTGAAGTACACCTTACTGCTTTTCTTCTGTGAGAGCATCTAACCTGCATGGATTCCAGGGATCCATTGTTTGGACAGAGTGACTCTCCCACAGGCTTGCCCATTGCAGTTCGCCTCTTGGGCAGCTCTCCATCCTTGGCTGCACCTGCCTGGCCACCCCAGCCTCACTCTGCAGAGGAATTCCACCTGGTAGACCAAACTGGGCAGCCTCTCTATGAGCTGCAGCCCCTGGGAGGGCCCAGTGCGCCAATGGTGAGTGTATCTGGGACAGGGTAGGAAGTGTATTCATAGGCAAGGGAGCTCTTTGGAGAACTGCTTTTACGTGGTGCTTGTTTCTTCTAATAACAGCTGAAGAGTTTTCAGTGGTTAAGTTCATGCTCCCGTTGTCCTTCCTCAGGTAGTCATTTCCTGTCTCCAGCCATTACTGATTTTATTAACAACTTATGTCTTTTGTCATTTTCAAGCCTGGATATTATTGTGCGATGAGATCTCATACTCCTACTACTGCTGTTTTCTCTACATTCCCTGGATAAGTCTCTCTGTGTTTTGGTTTGGGGTTTTTTGGAGGAAGAGGATTGGAACATTATCAATAAGCTAACCCATTATGTCCATCTTTCCCCTTCTCCATCCGCCCCCACCCCTCCAATTAATTTGCTTAAAACATTGCTTTGTAATTCTTAGCTCTTTACAAAAAAAGTGTTAACTCACCCAGAGGGTTTTGTTGGGGTGTGTTGTACTGGCACGAAAGACAATTCACCCAGTTAAAGTGTAATAAATCAGAAACAATATTATATTTTACATTATTCTAGGTTTTATAGCATTGTTGTTATAAACATTGTTTATAGTGTTTATAACATTGTTGCTTTTGCATAAAATACAGCCCATAGAGGTCAGTTTCTTCGGACTAAAGGTCAAAACTTTTAAATATTTTGGTTAATTCTGCTGGTCTATGAATGGGGTTACAGTGAATCCAACTATGAATGGCTTTCAGGTTTTTGACAGCTTTAGTAACTGCATTGTAAGTTTCAGATAAATGTGTAGTTTATTCTAGAATCTCACAAGGTTTTTTCCTTTCCTTTAATCGGTTAAAGGACTGTTTTTCAAAGAGGGAAGTAATTCTAAGAAACTGACAGTAAATAGGCAGTTTCCTTATTATGTGAAATCAACAGTTTACAGGCCCTAACTCAAACCAAAATATTTCCTGTTCTGCTAATAACCAAGCACAGCTGGGCTGCATGATGGTCAACCATACAGACCAGTGCCATTCATACTTCTGTGTGTTTGCCTTACAGATGATTGTTGCCAGCCAGTCAGAAAATGGACAGGTGCTGCATGTCATTCCGTCTGCCCAGACAAGAATGGCCCAAGTGATTATTCCTCAAGGTCAGCTTCTGGATGTGACCAGCACACAGGGTGAGTTTAACCTGTGGGACTTGAGGGTGCATGTTTCCGTGACTGAGCAGATCCTCCGTGATCTCTTCTTAACCACCTTGTTTGTACGTGTTTCCTCTCCCTAGTTATAAACCAGAAGTACCTACTCATCTTGTGCTGATGAACCTGGCACCCCACACACCACACTTTCTGTTGGACAAAAGCCTTACGAAATAAGAGCTATTACGCTCCCTTCAGATATGTGATGAATCTCTTGAAATAGCAATCGCAAAGCCACTTCTTGACTTACTTCCCATTAATAAGGAAGGATATTTGTGCCAGCTGTACTATCAGCTTCGAAGTTACACTGTCTACTTTGAGTGAAGTAGTTAATTCAAGTAATGCAGATAGAGGATCAGTTCTTCTGGTTTGTTCTGGAGATTACAGGTGATTAGGGATTTTTTTTTTTTGTGAAGCCAGGAATGATGGACCTAGTTAGAAGTTCAACTCCCAGTGGAGAAAATGAGATGTAACTTTCACTTCATTGCTAAGTTTTTTCCATCAGTGTATTAATTGTCACATTTTAAGTATATGATGAGAGGTACAATTACAAGAGCAAATTTTAAGCTTTCCCCTAGAAAAGGGAGATACTAAAATCTGAAAGCATTGGTTATTTATCTGCAAACCTTGCTGGCTGGCAAAATGTTGTGTACTGGTTTGCATTCACAGAATAAGACTGAGAACTAGGTTGTTGCATTTTGTTAAACTCTCTGAGGTTTTTGCAACTGTTTTTACACTTTCTGTATAAAATTCTCAAAATCTGAATGGTAGGTAAGTGCTTCAGTGGAATGAGGGCTCAAAGGGAAGATGGAAGTCCCAATGATTTGTGGATAGAAAAAAGAGGTGGGTTTCAAGTCATGATCCAGCCCTTTTTACTAACAATTGGAACAACAGTTTCATGACCTTGCATTGAAAGGCTTGCTCCTACCCTAATGCTCATCCTTACCTGCTCTTGATTACAAGTGTTGTCTTATGTGACTTTAATCTGACTGAGACCGGAGTTACAAAATAATTGCTGCTACTTTTTGTAGGCAGTAAGTTGCAATACTGAATAATTTTTTTGGTATTCCCATTTTTCATCCTAAATGGGACTCCCTTTTTGCAAACAGCTCAGTTTCTCAGTATTTGAACATAGGTTCTATGGCAGTGCTACAGAGCTTTTTTTTTGTGGGGGTTGGTTTATTTGTTTGGTTTTCCTAGAAACTTATGGTGTGAAAGACTTTGTAATTATTTGATCTTTAAAAGACAGTTAGGACGACTTGTCAGTGGTTTGCTGTGGAGATTAAAGGGGAAGGAGAATGGACAGTCAGGTGTTGAGTTTCACTTGCCTGAACATGGTGGCAATGAATGAAATGGCACAGGCTTCAGAGTACACCGTAGTGTCTTAAGGGCATGTCTGTGTAGAGGGAACCAGAATAACACCAGAGTGGTGTTATTCTGAGGTGCACACTTAGGAATCTTCTGGCACAAGCTTTCTAGTGGAGTGACTTCTGTACTGAGTTAGTAACTTATCACTCTCTTTTGGGATGGGGAAGAGAAGCTTTCATAATTGAAGGACAAAAATCCTGCATCTAAAGAGAGCTCCCTTTATGTTGAGACTGAAGTATCAAATGTCTGCTTTCACGGTGTTCCAGTATGGTTTTGTTTAACTATACCCACAGGATAAAATCTAACACTGTTTCTTGCCTTATGGATTGCTCCCTGTTATCAAGAAAGGCTGAAACATTTGTTCTAACAGGCTCAATTACAAGAGGCCTGTTTTTTCTTCTTTAAGTATCCTTTTCTAATTACAAAGCAGTATCGTAATATTCTTTTCTTATTTTAAAAGCAGACACTGTAATTTGCAGCTGAACAAAATACTTACATTTCCACAAATCCATATAGGATTGTGTAAATTACTCTTCTTTACAAGTTCTTCTAATGATTTGTTTAGTCATGGAAGGATTCATTAGCAGTAGCAGGATTACCCTTGACTACTGACAACTTTATCAACTATGCTTTCATATGTGTGTGTAGAGTTTGAGTATTGATTCACAACTGTTAAACTACTTTATCATCCAGAAATCTTATTTCATATGTTAAAATGCTTGCTTTTCCAACAAACAAAATTTAATCATAGCATGTATTTTCCCCGTTGTGAGTTCAGTTATTAACCAGAAGGATGTTTTATTTTTGCAAAGATGTTTCAGAAGAGAAGTGTGGTGATGGAAACTTGCAGACGGTGGCAGTGGCTGCTATAGCAGACAGTGCAAGTAGTTACATCCTACATCCACAGGCATCTCTCACCATATCAAAAAAACCAGCCACCAGGTAGGTCAGGAGTTAAAAGGATGAACAATCACTTTGATCCACTGTTCGTACTGCCTCTTTTTTTTTCTTGCAGCTTGTTCTTGCAATGGTTATCACAAAATTGCCCCAGAATCGAGGTTATGAACCCTTAGTATTAGTGAATGATGCAAAGCTAACTGTGTTTGCAGACAATTTTTGCATGTGCCAATGCAGTGGAAAAAGCAATTAAGGTACTTGTATTCCAGAAATAGTTGGATATATTCTCACCAGAGCAATAGGTGGGCATTTAAAGTAATACAGAGCAAATTACTAAAATTACTCCAAATAGAAACTGATAATGCCAACCAAGAGTTGAAAGTGATCCAGTGAGGGAACTGCAGAGAAAATTGATGTTTGAGGGAACAGAACTTCTTACAAGTTTATCCAAACCTTTATAAAATATCCTCCCACAAGAAGGGTTGATTGCAGAGATGAATTTTTTACATAGAGATTTCAATAGTTGGCATTAACAGGGGGAGCCTGATCTTTGTTCTCTGGATAACTTCTTCAGCTTTCTTTGATAAAATATGAGAAAGTGTCCGCTAAGTGTTGTGGTGGAACATGTAGACAGATTGATTAACAAAAGTTTCTGAAGTTAAAATAGTTAGGTTTTTCTTCTCTTGATATCCATCTGATTCTGTCCCCATGTGAAGAGATGCCTAATATTTTAATTTCTGAATACTCTGTGATTCTGTTTAACCCCACCCCCTAAATCAAATGGACAAAACAACAACAGAAAACCAACCAACCAAAACACAAAAAAAGATGTTTGTTCTGTCACCTGCAGACTGGCTTTGCATTGGTTTGTGCTCTTTTCAAATTGAGCTGTGGAAGAGATTAGAATAGTCTCAGTACAGCGCTGATTACATATATATTCAAGAAACATTTGAAATGAAGAGAAACAGTTGTGAGTAGATTTTGTGACCAGAGTCTGTACATGTCAGAAACATCTCCTGGAAAGGAGATGTATTTATATGGAGGTGACGGAAGGTGATGCATTTGAGTTTTGGAATAATAAGTGAGCATTGTTTCTGCCTTGGAGTTTAGGGAATGGAGAAACTAGTTACTTAAAATAGTTACTGGAGCTGGTTTTCAGTAATATAAAATATGCTAAAATGTGCAGTGTTTTACAAGTATTTGATATTGGTTTTAATCTTTAGCACTCTACCATCAGCCCACTTGATGATTTTCTGAAGACAATCAGCTGGCCTATTTCACAATGTTGTGTCTATTGTTGTCAAGCAACAATTTTGAGAAAATTTGCATTTTCAGAGGTGGTCTTGAATGTAGATAACGGGGGGAGGTTTTTAAATACTTATATTCACCGTGAATTATTTTAACAATGAAATAGAATCTGGGGAAAACAAGCCCTGGGTTTTTAAAGCAAGCTGATACAATATCTATAGTTTGATCATATGCTGTAGGGTTGTACGTCATGCACCCATTTGATATATTACTTGTAGTTTAGACTGAATTGTTGTTTTCCTGGGTGTCTGTATAGACTTTTACTAATTATTTTTTCATTTTTCAGGGTAGTGGAAGATCACTTTCCCATCCCTCTTCAGCCATTGCTGCCGAATACGCCTGTATGGGCATGCTGTCTCAGGAACTGTGAGGTGGGCTGCAAAGAGTTCTGACTTGATGTTTTATCATCTAGATCTAAGATATTGGTCCTATGGCATGAAAGGAGAAATGTTCATAGTTGTAGAAGTTGTGTTTGAGCTTTTTGGTATTATGAAATAGCAGTGGTACTAGCTGGTACTATTAACACATTTGAATACGTAAAAAGCTATCCCTTCCTTTTCTGAGAATGCTGAATAACTGACCATCGACAGCTCCTGAAGCAAAAAATATGCTTCTGAAATCTTGATGTCATACAGTGCTGGGAAAAGCCATTGTGTGCCACGTTAGAGTTCACTGTTGAACTACAGTGCAAGCTGTGCTGTCTTCTGCTATGCAAGCTGGATTTTGTTGCCCGTAGTGAGCCATTAATTAAAGTTACATTTGTATGACCTAAGTCTACAACTGTTTTACAGTTTAGTTTGTCTTGTCTCTTAGAAATCAAAATCCATGTAATTTGCCAGGGTCAAATCTGGGACTTACCAGAGCACTTTAATGTCAATGTTTTACTAAGGATTTCTATTTTAGATACTGTCACAGTTTTTTGGTTGGTTTTTTTTGTACCAGCATGGTTACCTGTGCTTGTTTTCTGTTAAAAAGTGCTCTTGTCTTTATACCCTATGATAGCTTCTGACCGTGTGTGTCTCTCTCTATTTGCATATTGTTAGATGTCTGCAGAACTGTCCTGATAACTAGGATGATACCAACAGCTAGAATGCATCATAAATTCCTTAAAAGGAAGGAAGGGTAGATGGGAAGATTCTTGAGGTCACCTACCACTTCCTCCTGCTACCAGATTCTTCTCAATAGATACTTCTTTTACTTTCTCTTAATAATTTTTAGAGGAGAACTAAAGGAAAACTGATTCACCTCTTCAGCTTTCCCTGCTATTTGAGGTTTTTCCCTGTTGGCTTTGCCACTGATAACTGGAAATTGCAGTTGCAGGGGCTTAGAAATTGATTTTCTTTCTATATCTACTTAGAAATAATTTTAAAATTAACTAACTGTATTAATCCTCTTTGTCATATGTGTTCTATTTCACACAAACAGTACTGTCCACTGTAATAGCCACTTAAACACTAAGAGGTCAGAAAATTAATAACATGAATACTTCCATGGTGGAGATGCTGTTTTTACAGAATGAGTGACTTAATTCCAATGGCTGGATAATTGTTGAAGTCCAGTAAGATATGTATAATGCCTGTTACTGTGTGTTTAGCACTATGTGGCACATACTTTCCTGTCTTAACATCAGTGTAGCTTATCTAAATCATTTATTGTTGGTTTCATTTTATAGGAGGACCTGTATTATGGTCTGCTTGGACTATCATAGTCTGTTACAAGAAATTTCACCTGCAATGTTTAAAATTCACAGCAGCAGCATTTATAGAAGAGTTCTGTGTGAATTGCACAGAAGATGCCAGCAGATGAAGCCAGGGCATAGCCTGGGTATACGCTGCCAGCCAAAGGGACGTGGCCAGGACTGAACTGTAAAATGCCGTGATCCTTTGGCAGTTAGTCCTGCAGGCAAACACAGAGCAGCAAAAGCTGCCCCTGTCCAAAACTACCACTAAGCTCTGTGTTTAGTGTTGATTCCCTCACTGCCTTGAAATCTTCAGCTCCCACTTGCTGTGCCCAGGCAGCGTACTTAATGCCTCTAGTAACCTGCTGCTGTTACTTCACCCAAGGAAACCTACAGTTCTTGTAGCCTTTTATGTACCCATGGCAAGATGAGGCCAGGAGAGAGAAAAAGAATGGCTCCTTTTATGGCTTGAAGCTTGGCCAGAGTTAGGGGGTTAGAAAGTATCCACGGTAATTACATTGTTAATAAAAAGTGGATTTAAAAAAATAAAAAATAAAACAAAATGTCTATAACCTATCTAGTTTTCAGTGGTCTGATCAGAATGCTTTTCCAGCGTGTATCAGCATACTGTAATGAAAAACTGCATTAATTAATCAGCTGTACAAAGCTAAGTTCATTTATTTGTGTGGAACAGATGGTATCATTTGTCCTTTTCTTACTACTTGATAAGCTCCTAGAGAGGGATCCTGTGGACTGCATAATTTTCTCTCCCTCCTCCTCTTCATCCACGATTTTGGGGAAAATGCCCGATCTTGCACAGAAGTAAAGCCAGAATAGGAGACAGTGCCTTAACTGTTAGCACTACTTTTCTGGCACAGCAGTTTTATCAGTCTTCTCATCTCCCTCAAATAAGGTCCATGACCTGTTCATAGTGACAAGTATAAGATATGGAAAGAAAAATGCTGATCAGGCATTCACTCTGTGGAGTGGCATTGCAATCCTTTTTGTGAAAGGGAGCATTCCTGGTATCTCAGACTCATGCAGCCAGTGCATGTGTAACACTCTGCTTTTGGGCTTGTGCCAACAGCAGCACCATGCTGGCCCAGTTCATTCACAAGGTGTTCATTTGTTCTTTGCTCACTTTAGGTCTTGCTCCCCACAGACATTTTGTTTTTCTTAGTTGACTATGAGGCAGGTTTTCTGCTGTTGTCTCTGAAGTGTTTGTGCAAGAATAATCTTGGAGAGAGACTGCTGCTGCTTTTGTTGTTAGTATTGTTTAAACATCTGGCTGCTCTCTTGTTGAAGGTAGCAAAGTAGATCCATCAGATTTTAGTACTCATTCACATGCATTTGCCCCACAGATAGGTTCTAAGACTGAGCTGGCAAACTACTCTGAGTGTTACTTCCAGCTGCTCGGTCAGCCTGATCCTGAGATGCATATGAACAGAAGTGGGCATGGCATTCCAAATCCAGATGGAAAGCTCTTCTGGGAACCAGTGCTTTTGCTGCTTGCTGACTGGCCCTGGTAAACCAGCACTGAACCAGCTGTGATTGCTCTGAGTAGCTGGACAGCTCTCATGGGGGATGTTGCAAAGCCAGCAAGTCTTGTGGGTTTTTTATATTGTTTTTTTCACTTTGGTTAGATGCAGTTTTTCTGGAGTTGGCCAGAGGTTATCAGAGTTGATGGAAACCATCATCAGTCTGCACATGACAAGTCTGGTACATTATGTTTCTGTGCAATGTTGAGAATTAAGAGTGCCATGAAGACTGGGAGGAGTATTACCTGAGATACTCAATTGAAAGTTAGTGCACGAAGTGGGTGAGGCAGTTACTGCTGGTACAAGCAGATGTATTCTGCTCCATCTCAGTGTAGTGTGTGTGTGTTTTGAAGTAGATGCATAGATGATTTTTAGTGCTTCAGAGATTTTCTGTGGGAGTCAAGTGAAGATGTTGGCCCAAGATACATTTGCGTAGGAAGTGCCTGCTGCTGAAGTGTGTGTTGGGATAAACAACAGGAGTGAAGCTGTCCTGTGGAAAACACTGTTGGGAGTAACTAATCTTTTCAGGGGTTCTTGGTGTACTTAGGGTCTTGGAGGGCTGACAAACTCCTGACCTCAGTGGGGATTGCTCTGGTATTAGAACCTCTGGTAAATCTATTTGTGAGGGTACTAGTGTGGGGGGAAAAAAAGCCATGAAACACCAAAAATCTGGGCCTGTGTCCTCACCTGCTAGAGTCCCTGACTGCTTTTGCTTTCTTGGGTAATGTTCAGCAGTCAGCTGGGTGAATAATCCTATTATTTCACCTCCTTTCTATGCAGAAAATTGGGGACTCGTACCGTGGCTATTGTGTGAGCGAGACAGAATTAGAGAGCGTTCTAACGCTACACAAGCAGCAGACACAGAGTGTGTGGGGGACGCGCCAGTCTCCAAGCCCAGCCAAACCCGCCACACGGTTGATGTGGAAATCTCAGTATGTCCCATATGATGGGATCCCCTTTGTCAATGCAGGTAACTAACATTTCTTTTAATAACTGCTTTCAAAATTTCAACATCAGTTGCCAACTGGCCATAAAGAAAGATCTTTGTGATTTTCCTTGGTGGTGATAAAGTCAAGGCACAAACATAAAAAAAAGAGCAGCTTGGGCACCCCCATTACACAGTCTGAAGGACTTTGTTTTCCTGAAACCACAGAGTTATGTTTTGTGGTCGTTATTTCCTTTTGCTCTTTAGAAATTAATTAGCTAATTATGATTTGATGGGGATTCTTGTGATGAGATCTTTAGGTGGAGGTCCCATCTGCTCCATTAGGACATGAAAGTTCTCATAAGAGCTTGTTTGAGTATTCTTTCCTATCTTGGAGATGCTTTGAAGAGTTTGTTCCATAGGAGCAAATAAATTATTTAAATGTTACCCTTTAAAAAAAATCAGTAAAAAATTAAAAAGCCAAACTAAACAACATACCTAATTTTTTTAAATAACTATGCAGACTTCACCTGTTAGTAATTACATCATTTAGCTCATGCAGTGCATATGTGAAATTACTAAGAGTTCATTTGGATATGTAATGAGCAAATTTTAATTGTTACATAGAGATCATGAATGACTGGAATGTAGATTGTGTGCTTGCTTTTTTCCTTTTTATTTAACTGAAAAAGTGAAATGTTAGCACCAGTTTTAAAGATTCAGCCATAAACAGTGAGGTATAAGAAAGCTAAGAACAAAGCCAGAACAACTTAGACTTTTTCTTTTTTCTTTTCCTCCCAAAGTGCCTATAAGACATTTTTAGTTTCCTGTGAGATCTGCCTGGCAAATGAGTTAACCCACAGTAAGATACTCAGAGCAAAAACATGAATAGATTTATTTTTTTTTCTTTAAAGTGTTGTAGACTAACAGAGACTCAGATTATTAAGCTGTTAATATTTTTCACTTTGCTCAGACCCCCAAATAGGCATTATGTGTATTTCTCATGTGTTGCTTTTCCTATTTGCATTGGGTTTTTTAATTTTATTTTTAATGTAGGTAATGAATCATTTGGTATATTATAGAACCATATTATGTTGCTGTGAAGATACTTTAAAAGTTTTTGTTTCTAACACTTGTGGTATAGGCAGCTTCTTGCCTGCATACTGCAGTATATGAATTATAAATAAAATATAACTAAACATGACATGGAAGAATTTGAAAGTTCCTTTCTTGACCACTTTAATGCTATGCCTGTTACCCCTTTTGGTAGAGGTCTGACTGGTAGAAGTCACTTACTTTGAGTTTGGAGCTAAGCAGTATTTGTTTCAGCCTGTCTGGTTTTGTGTGGGTATGTCACCCTGTAACAGTGCTCCAGAGCAGATAAGATAGGTCAGTCTTGCAAGTAAGAATTTATGGGGCAGCATGGTATGAAGTATTGATTTAACACAGCAGGCTGGAAATAGCTGTTGACCTTTGATTTCAGCTGTGGATTTTCACTGTTATTTTGGCGATTCTGCTTCTCTCATGTTTATTACCAACACTGTGCTCCTTTGGTAACTTTCAAGGCTGCTCATCTTGTAAAGTACTGGTGGTCACCGGGGCAGAATTCACTCTTTTGCCTTCGTATATGTTGCAGGAGTATTGTGAGGCACAGTAAGTTTGGGGACTGCTCTGACAATGCTCTGTGTTCCTTACAGTCTGTGAGAGAAGCATTTGCACTGTATTTGAATGCTTGCTATGCTTAAGTGTTCTGCCTTCTGAAGAACCAGAAATAACTGTTTCAGAACTTTCATATTGTCTCTATTTACTGTTTTACTGTTTTAGTGTAATAACTTAAGTGGTTGCTTGAAGAAATAGAGAACATTAATTTCTGTTCTCAGGAAGCAGAGCCATTGTAATGGAGTGCCAGTATGGGCCAAGGAGGAAAGGGTTCCAGCCCAAAAAAGCTGGTGAGCAGGAAGGCACCTCTGGCCATCGATACAAAGCCACTTGTCCAGCAAGGTAAGAATTGTTTATAAAGCTTGAAGAGCTACTCAGCATCCTAAGAAAACATTCTTTCTGTGCGCCTTGACAGAGCGCTGTTTGGGGGTGGTAGCTGCTAAGCACTGTAGCTTTTAGCTTTGTCTCCTTGCTAACTTGAGATTGATATTCATTTAGAGTGAAGGGGAAAATGCTGTCCTGTTAAACTGAGTAAGGCTGACTTTTGCTAGGTTACCTGGATGCAAAAGTAGCAGTACATCAGGGTGTGAAATACAAGTGGAAGTCATTCTCTGCCTGGGCATTAGTTAGTTATTTTAGTGTCCTTTAGTGACCATTTTTGGTCCTAAAACTTTGTCATCTTATTTGGTTTTTTCTTTTACTTTAGGCTTTTCATTGCACTCATATCAGTCAGTCATCCTAATTTAGCAGATGTCCTGTTTGCTGAAGGAGTTATAATTCTTCCTGTTCACTGTGGACTTTCTGCTTATCCAACGCTGTTGTTTTCCCTTGTCCTTGAGTATTTTCCTGGGTGCTTGTTCAGTTTTTACTGAGCTAAAAGTATGTTTACCTGGACAGTTGCTGTATGTAGCTGGGTATGTGCTCGATTCTGACTTCAAGATGGGTAAAGTACAGACTGTTGAGAAATGGTGGTGTGCTTTTCCTATGCTGAAGGACAGAGTGGTTTTGATAAGGTGCAAAATCATTTTGGCTGAGTGGCTTCCAGACTGGAACAGAACTGTGTCTGCATCTATCTCTGTTGATGTGTTCTTAACAATTCTACAGTTCTGTTAGAGGCTCCCCACCCCCTCCAACACCCTGAACTTTTTCCATAGTAATAGTTGATACAAAAGAGGTGTGGTTTTTGCCCTTCCCCCCGAAGGCAAAGTGTACTGATAGAATTTTTTAATTTTTTTTTTAATTATACCTCCCACTTGGAAGGATCTATATTAAAAAGGTTCAAAAGTTTCCAGAATACAGAGTTCCTACTGATCCTAAAATTGACAAGAAAATCATAAGAATGGAGCAGGAGAAAGCATTCAACATGCTGAAGAAGAACTTGATAGATGCTGACGGTGTCCTCAGGTGAGACTTCCACTTTTTTTCTATATCTTGACAAGTAAAGCAAAAAAAGAGTAATAATTTACTTAGCTTGCTTTATTTTTTACTTAGTTACTTTATTAAGGCACTTGCCTATCGCAAGAAGTCCCACAATGTCAGTAAGACTTCTGTGGCTCTGGAGTATTAATTTGGTAAATGTGTTAAGCACCAAGCTGTGGAACTTCAGCTAATGTTACCATGTAGGGTATAGATAGAAATAGTTGTATTATTTGGGAGTACAAGCTGTTTTATTTTGCAATGAAAGGTGTGAGGGGGCCCTGAGCTCAGAAAGGCAATATCTTCTTGCTCAGGGGCTGTAAAAACTCAAGTTACTCCAACTAGATTGTGATTGTCAGTGTTCCCCCTAGAGACTCGTTGTTTTGCCTTTGCTTGTGAACTGTGCATAGAAACTGTTTCCTTCTTGCCAGGTGGTATGTACAGTTACCCACTCAGCAAGCCCACCAATATCATGAAATGGAAACTTCCTGCCTCCCTTCTTCACCCTCCCATTTTTCTGTGTCTTCTCCTGAGGAGGAGGAGGAGGTTGTTAGAGATGAGAACTGTACTCTGCCTTCCCGACTTCATCCTCAAGTGGCAGACAAGATCCGAGAGCTGGTGTCTCAGGGAATAGAGCAGGTCTATGCAGTGAGGAAGCAACTAAGGTACAGAACTGTCTGTCACACTCTCAGTCTATAGTGCTGCATCTACTTTTTCGTTTGACTAATTTGGCTGGCAGTTGAATTGCAGTGCTGATGCATTGCTGAATGTATTTCCTGTATGTCATGAGAATCTTTTTCCCAGCTTTTGTCTTCACTTTATTTTGTTGTAGGTAGCCATTAAGAGCTGCTGTCCTCTTTAAAGTTAGTGGATAAATGGGGATTTTTGATTCCAAAATCTGTAGCAAATGCACAAAGAACTGGGTCAGAAGCTCATCTAGCTTGTTCTTATCTTGTCATTGCTACAAGGGGAGGGAGAAGGTAGCAACGTCTGTATCACAGGGGAAGTAGAACAATATATTTTAAATATGCATGTTTTAATGTCCTTTAACATGTGACAGAAAGTATGTGGAAAGAGAATTATTCAAGCCTGATGAAGTGCCAGAAAGGCATAACCTGTCCTTCTTCCCCACTGTGAATGACATCAAGAACCACATCCATGAAGTGCAGAAGTCCCTGAGGAATGGCGAGATGGTGTATAGTTCAGAAAGTATCCCAGCAACGGTGCGTTGGCCTTTGTGATTCTTTTTGGGTTTTGGAGTTAAATACTGGAAATCTTCTTTTTAATTTTTACTACTTACCTGTATTTCATTCAAAATTCTCTATGATTTTATATTTCCAGCAGCAGTATTTTCAGTGGAATCTCTGGCTGAGCAAGATTGGATTAAATATGAATAAAACCTTCTGATTTTATTCGGTATTTATCTCATCAGCATTAGATTGCTATTAGTTGATTGACAAATTATACAATACTAGCACTTCATGATGACTGCATGAACTGGAAGCCATGTGGTATAGAAAATTTGGCACGACAAAATTTTATTCATGGCTTTGTCATTGTCTGTGTTTTGGAGAAGTTACTACTACCTTTCTGTAACTGAAATGAAGTGTGTGTCTCAGGTGTGGTTCTGCACAATGTTTTGAACGTGTAAATAATAAATGCAAACGAAGTAAGCATGAAGTAAATACTTCAGAATGCTCAGTAACTCTTATGTAGTCTTCCTTGATTTTCTTCCACCTTACTGAGTAATAAGGGATACACAGTGAGCCTAGTTTTCCCAGTTATGAGGCTGACTGCTAAGGAATTGCTGATTTAAATTCAGCTTTGACAAACTGCTCTGTTAAATCATTCTGTGTCATCAGTCTTTTCCCTCTCCCTGCACTGCTCTTGACCCAGGTGAGTGAGTGATACTTGTTAGCCAAATGGTTTGACTATTTCAGTCTGAACTGTCATGAGCAGACATTAACCTTCCTGGTATAGTGCATGTTAAAAAGTCTTTTACAGTTTTTGGGGGTTTTTTGGTGTTTGTTTTTTTTTCGTAAACCAAGAGCTCCCAAAGTGCATAAATATAAGAAAATAAGAAGGTGTAGTTTTAGACACTGTTTGCCTATGAGTCTTGTGTTGAGTCTATGTTCCTGTAGTAAACAGACTTGCACCCTGTCTGAGAATTGAGATCTTTTTTTCTTTCAGCTTCAGTGGACCACAGACAGTGGGAATGTTCTTACAGAAACTGTGACTGTTACGTTTGCCTCACCACCTTCAGATGGTAGGACTGCATTAATAACTTACCTGTCCCCAAATGTGATTTGTTTTATTAGTTATGTCACAGAACTTCAGTTTCCTTCCAGAGAAGTTGCTGTCGTGTTCTATCACCTAGCTGAACATCAGAAAGATTATTTTGGTGTGTCTATTTTGACATACCTTTTTTTTTCTGAGCTATTTGACTGCATGTGTGGAAAATATGTATAGTTGTGATAGAGTTGACAGAAGTATGAAAATTATAAACTTGGCTTTTATTTAACATCCTCAAGCAACTGAAGATTTTAACAGGATGGTTATGTGGAAAGAACATTCTACCTTGGATGAAGGTGCTAATGACACCTGTGTAGAGAGAGAATTAAATTCCTACTGAACAGATATATCTTTCAGGGCACACAATATTCAGGAGCCAGCTGGGTGCTTGTTGTACCCTGATGGTTTGTGCTTCACACATGCTTAAACATCTTGCTAAAAAGGACTTGAATGCATAGTGGGATTCCTGTTTCTCACAAAGTCATTGGCTTGATGAATTCCACTGGTAGGATGAGGCACTGAATAACAAACGCTGTATTTCTGTTGTCAGAATTGCGAGCACTCTTTTCCATTTTTCCTTAACGCTTGGAATAAAAATAGAAACACGGTGTTTAGTGGCAGCAGGGCTGTGAGATAAAGAATATAGAAGAAACATATGTGGTGTAACTTCTTTATTAATGTGTGAAGCCAAAGTAGCATCTCTTCCCAGTGATTGCTGAGCCACCTGACAAGGTATTAGACTTCATTCCACACTGCTGCAAAAAACAGAGTGTAGATAGTATGGATTTCTGCAGAAACTTGATTTTAGGCATTCATGGTCAAAGGTCTTTTTGGTTTTTGTCTGGGTTTGTTGGTTTGTTTTTTTTAAGATTCTAGTTACCCTATTTTTTGTTTGTTGAAAGTGCATTCCTACTACTATTACTTCAAAATGTATACTAAAACAAAATCCAAGTGTTTGTAACTAGACCCACTTGCTGCCCACATAGTTAGGATTACACATAAACTGAGGTGCTCTGCTCGATCATGGTGATAATAAATTTGAAAGGAGATTATTCTGCCCCTTTCCCCAGGTTGCAAGGATATTTTGTCCAGTGTGACACCAAAGAACTTCTCTGCGTGTTTGTAGATGCTTTTCCCACCCCTCGTTTGATAGTTTTGATATGAAACTCATCAGAAAGCTGTTGGCTTTTAGCAGAGATATGATTGCAGCAAGGTGGAAGAGCCTAAATGTTTGCGTATGTTAAGATAACGCTGCAGGCTTCTCAGATGTTTTTAATCTCAGTGGTAGTGCCAGCTTGTTTCCCGATTTAACTGGAACATGGTGGTGGGTACCTTTTGTTCCAGACAGATTATACAGAAATCTACAGGGGCCACCGGGGCACTGCCACAGTTGTCATGTTTAAAGATTTAGTCGTGTCGACAGTTATCCTCCACTATGGTTCTTGCCTGAAGAAGTCCTGACGTGTTTGAGTTTTTTGCTTTTGGCCCCCGTCACTCCCTGACCTATTTCTTATTTTAGTTGTAGCAGGAAATATAAACCCTCAGAGATTTGGCTCGCTGTGATTTCTCCTAAATGAGTTGGTGGATCTGATTTATGTGGCGCAGTTCCACATACACCAGTGCATTTACAGCTAATAAAAAGGCTAGTGGGGGTCTTTGTTTTAATTGGGATTTTTTAAACTCTTGTTTTAGCAACGGGCCAACTTGAACTAAAAAAGCATCATGCATGCTTGGTGCTCTTAGAGTAAGAATTTCAGTGTTGACAAATGTCAGAGGACAAGGGGTAAATTTTTAGGCTCAGTTTGAATAGCATCCATCATTTTTAAGGAAGTCCTGGGTTTTTTTTAGGGAAAAATGGAATTTGCAATATGAGTAGACTTACTGTGCACGTCTTCATTAGTATTTCCATTACTGTGCTTTAATGTAGAGACACAGAATAGTTGTGCCTCCAGCAGCTGTGACAGAGCTCAGCAGAGATGACTTTTGGTATGGACTGTCTGAATGCTGGAGGTAGTTCAGGAAGACAAATTCTTGCTTGTTTTGTCTTTCACAGCTGATTTTCTAAGGCAGTGTTTCTATGTCAATATCAAACGTGTAAACAATCATTCAGTGACATACTGAACTTCAAAGGAAGCTAGAGAATTGGATTTGTTTATTTTTCTGCACACCAATTTGTTGAATATAAGCAGATTTTTTTTTATTACAGTATATCTTGTCTCCACTTAAATATGTGGGAATGCCTTTGTACACGTTGCAAACACATGGTTATAATTGCATTGCAAGTCTAAGCAAGACAAGAAACCTGACTTTGAAAAGAAATCATCTCTCAATAATGTAAGTGAAGTGGTAGCAAGGGAAAACAGCACTGACTTTTCAAACTACTGCTTGTATACATTTTTTCCACTTCAACTTGTACCAAGTGGGGACACATTTACATTTAAGAAATCAAATAATAACAGAACTATACTCAGCTGTTTGTTTTCTTGTTTGGAGAGATCCACATCTCCATGTGATACAGCTTTCTCTGTTCTCTCCTAGATGTAAGAATCACTGTAACTATCAAACTTAAGTGTGTTCCCTTTTACATGTTTTATGAAGTATAATGACAAGTGAGATCAAGTACCCAGGGCTGGACTTTTTTTGTTAACTTCTGCTGAATGCATGTGCAGCATACGGAGTGGGTAGATTAAGAGTTGAACTATTAGCTTTATTTCTAGGCATATTGGTGTAGAAAACCTAAGGAGAGAACCACTGTCTCTTCCTAAATGTGAATATTCACATATGCATATGGAATCTCTGTATAGTATTAAAGCTTAATTAGTATTTGTGTTCAAGGAGATTTATATGGTGTATCTGATGGTCAGTTATGATGAAGAGTTAGAGTTTGCAAATCAATATATGTATTCAAAAATACATCTCCACTCCCATAGGTTGCTGGAAACTTAGACAATTTCCTGCTAGAAAGCTTTTTGTGATTGACAATTCTCAATTTTTTTCCCATTCACCAGGCTAGTCTACATGCACAAGGCAAGCTCTCCTTTTACAGCTGCAGCAGTGAAACTGAAATAAGAGGTTAAGCAGTGTCTGGATAAATTTTATCCGAACTGTTCTGGGTGGCTCAAACGGGGCATGGAATGATCTCATTGGAAGTTTTCATGCACAAAATGCTACAAGTGAACCTGAAGTTTTTACAAGTCTTCAGGAAATGAAGTCTGTTGTTCTTGCATGAAATAAGAATTTTGAGGATGTGATGTAATCTGTAGGCTGAAAGGCCTCCAGATAAATGTACTTTTGGTGTGATATTGCATAGAAATTATCCTAATTTCACAAAGGTGTTTGGAAGACTTGGAGGATTTCTTGTGTAGATTTTTATTTTCGAAAACAATGCTTTCTTTTGATACCTGTCTCTCTACTGAGCCCTTATTGAGGTGCATGCATTGTCAAATTACTGGATGGCTGCTTTGATAGAAATGTTTCGGCTTTTATGTTATAACAAGAAATTCAAAGCACAGTTTAGGTTGCAATTTCTTTGCTCTCCAAAACGGATTTATTGTTGCTTCTGTTTTTTTATTATGAACATGTACATACAATCTTCCTACAGTATTGTCTTTTTCTCATACCCAGACTTTTCTCTTTAGCATCCAACTTCTTCTGCAAAGAGAACAGCATATATGTATGTACATGTCTTTTATATGTCTATACTGTGATTGGAGGGGTTTGTTCAGTTTGCAGTGGAGGCTTTTAAATGGGAAGAAGAAATTTGTCCTAACTGCCTGCTTCCTCTCTGTGGCACTGCAGGGAGCTCAGCAGGCGAGTCAGTCATTACCAAAGCAGAATCCAACCAGAGTGGAGAGGCCTTGCTACCAGAAACAGTTCAGCTGTTGTCTTCTCTGTCATCACTTCAACCCAAGATATTTGCACAACTACAGGTACAGTCAAGTTGTTTCAAGAATGTCAAACATTCTGTGCTGGGAATGCTGAAGGTGAGCTGTAAAAGTTCTTTCTCAGCTAATGATCTCAGACACTGTGTAGGTAACGTGGCCTTTAAAATAGCTGTCAACTCTTTGGCCTGTCTTGCATGTCACATTGAGCATATAGCTGTGTTGCGTGGGGTCCCACTACCATCTTCTGACACTTTGAAGTTCGAGTCTCTTGTGAAGGCAGAAACCAAGAAGATGAAGGTGGTGGGCTTCTGCCTCAAACTAAGGACCTATTCTTTTTCCATATAGTCCAGTCATTTAATAATGAAAATGCTGCAAAACTGAAGGGATATAATTTAGTCTTATTCTTTTTAAATCCTCCTTCAGCCTCTTAAGAAAATATGTGAAAATCCTAAAATTTCTCCCAGCTCACATCTGTAAACTTCCAGATTGAAAGAATGAAGAGTGGGGATAAGAATGTCACACTAAAAGAGCTTTTTCTAAAGCTTATCTCCTTTCAAAGCTGACTTTTTTAGCCGTCTTCCCTAAGTACTTCTTTGAAAAGCTACCTTTGTACTTCCTGAACCTCAAAGAAACCCATGTTCTCTTCCCTAGAGATACAGTCTCCAGTAAGATGCTGTTCTATCTGTGTTTCTGTCTCTTTCTGAAGACAGCTTGGCTCCACCTCTCTCTCTTGATTTTATTTTTTTATTTTTTTATTAAGCAGTATGGTTGTATGGTTAGATTTTAATGCCCACATCTTATGGGAATGGGCAGTATTGGGGAATGATTTGAAACTGTATATCTATCCAAATTTAGAGCTTTATGATCATAAATAGTCTTCTAAATGCTGCTGGATAATGTTGTCCTGATGGTTTTCTAATATAACCTTAGCCTAGGGTGGCTCAGATTGATTGATTGAAAGAGGTGATGTGTGGGAAGTCAGAAGCGATACAGTTCTAGCATTGCAAAATATGTACCATTAAATGCAAATTCCTCCTGCTGTGGATATTTTTGTGTTAGTTTTTCTGCCTTCTTTTTCACAGGGATTACAGCTGCAGCCAACTTTTACCTCCACAAATGGATCAACAGCCCTGATAGCTGTAAATAACCATTCCTCTTCCATCCCTGGAAGTCTGGATCCCGTAGGGAACGCAGTAACCAACCATTCCCTAGTACTTAATCAGGGACACAGTCTGCAAGCAGATACTACCCTAACAGAGCATAGTGCTGCTGCCTCTTCTTTTGGGACTCTGCCTGGCTCTGATCAGAGTCTGGTCACCATGGGCCAGTTGGTAGCAGGTGGAGAGGTAGATGACTCCAGAAGCCAAGAAGGAGGAGTCCATCAGCTTCTCCTGGGAGATGTACAGACTATTCCAGTACAGCTTGTGGACAGCCATCCAGCACTTAGTAAGTTGCAGTCTTCCCAATAATATGTAAATATATAAAATATGATGGGTTTTGTTTTGTGTGTCTTGAAGAAATGAGAGAAATGTGTTGATACCAGGGAACACAGTATTTTTGCCAAAAATCCTAATATTTAGCGAAAATCATTATATTCAAAATAAGAATAGAAAATCACCAGTATTGAATCTAGTTAGAACCCTTTGGAAAGAAATGTGAGGGTTTTGATGACTTCATTCTTTACACCATCCCAGCAGATTACTGAATTTTTAAAATAAACTTTTACTAGGATCCTGTAGTCATCAGTATGCTTTGGAAGTGATCAGTTGGAGTTGTATGTAATTGCTCTGGAGTTTCAAACTTTTGTTTGAAAATACTTTTAAAAAACCCACACAGTATACAGCACAAATAACTTCCTACCATTGTTGTCAAATACAGATGCAGTCTTTGAATTCTCAACCATGGAACCTGATTGAGAGTGAAAGTTTGCATTAACAATTCAAGGGATTTTCTGCCTACTGTACTCAAATGTTTATGTAACTGGCTGTTTGTTTTCCCTTTTATAACTAAATTTGGCTACTCTTCTGATAAATTATGTTTTAGTTCAGAGTAAAAGAATTCCAGAGGGGTTATCAAATGCACCTCCTCCATTCAGTTGTTTAACCCATTTGTTCAATCTAGGTGTTGATTGCTCTCAAAAAATTTTCTAAGTGATGAGTTTAAGAGAATTATACAAGATATACTGTTTTACACAAAAAGAAATTTAGTCAAATATAAAAGTTTATAACTGCAAGAACTAAACTCACTGTTCCTTTGAGATTTTACTTTTTTTTATTTTTTCTGCTCAAGGTCTCAATCCACCATCTACAATTGTGAGAATGTTGGTGCCGTTGCTAAGTTATGTGGAAGAGTTGTCTGTATTTTAACAAATATACCCCCACTCCCTCCAAAAAAAAATTTCTTTGGAGAGCAGGGGGACAAAAAAGAGTCTAGACTCAAGAGGGAATAATGTTACAGAGCTTATCTGGAGGAAAAACAATGTACTTGAACATAGCAGTTCAATCAGTGTATTTCAAGATTGTTTATTTTCCTCCAGTGTGTGTGCATACACTTACACACACGTGCTTGGTTAAAATTATACTGTATGGTCTGGGTTTTCTCTTGTCCAAGTGCTAATTTAAGAATAAGCTGTTTCCTGCTGAAAATGTATGTGCAGTCATTGAGAAGTGGCCAGTCATGCCTGAAGTGTAAGACATTGTCTAAATCAACGTGCTTTCGAGTTTACTTTTTCAGCTATAGCACCTCCGTTCCTCCTTTTCTCTGGAAAAAAAAAAAAAAAGGTAGCTTTATTTTTCCATAGAAAAGAGGAAAGATTTTGTGTGAGGGTAATTTTATATCTCTGAACTTACCTGGTTTTTAATGAAATGTTTTAAATATTTTTACTCAAGGGTGCCCTTACTGCAGTAAATTCATGCTGGTTTGCAATGTCTTATAGCACAGTAGATGATGTCACGGGCTGTCAAACTCAACTGCCATCAACTTCACCAATGCCTTACGTACTGTCTTGAGGTCCTGAAAATATTTTTCTTTTAAACACATACTGTTGTTGAGACGGAAGCATTGTCAGTGGAGTTTGAACTTCAACATCTGAGTGTTTTGTTTTGTTTTTCAGCTGAAGAAAGTACAGAGGATGTTATCTGTGTGCACCAAGTTAAACAAGAGCCAACAGAAAAAGCGTCGTCTATGGAGCCGGATAAAATCAGACACTGCCATAATGCCTCACCTATTTAAATCTGTGAAGCCTGGAAGGATTTTTTTCAAGTCAGAGAACTCTAAATGCCTTGGAAGGAAAGGCGTGTGCTCCCAAAGTAACGCCATTCTTTTTAAATCATACTGTGACATTCAGACTAGGCATATTTTACACTAGTTCTGACAGACTGTTTTGGTTCATGGCTGATGTGGGTCATTGCCAATTTCAGGTCATTCAGTTGCCCTGTGGAACACCACCTCTCCCTTCTGTTCAAGTTTTGAATAATTTGGATCCTATCCAAATGGCCCATTTTGGTCAACATTTCTGAAGGTCTTCCACAATTTAATTCCTTAGATTTAGAATGTGGATCACAATGCTGGGTTTTCTTTTCTCCTTGAGACCCTCGACTGTTACGGCACTACGGAGACCATAGAATCTGTCATCTCCAAGACCACAGAATCCAACAGCAAAGTCTATCAGTAGAGTTTTGTGACAAAAGGAAGGTTCAAGATGCTAATTTTCAAAGTGATGAAGGACATGGATGCTTTAGAATGTGCAGCTTTGACCGGACCATAATATTAATGGTGTGAAGATCAAGGAGAGGAGAAAGGTGAGATTGCCAGGTGAACGTAAGGTTGTATGATGAAGAAAAGCGTGTGAATTGTAATGGTGAATGTTTTCAGGTTTGACGTCTTTGAACTTATGTTCTGGCTTTATAACAAGGTTCATTGCTGCATGCAGCTCCTTGCAGTGGTACTATATAAGCAGTCAGTCGTAACTAAATTCACAAGTCTTGTCTCATGGAAAATGATTAATGCTGCCATTTCAACTGACCTACCTTTTGCTTTATGCACTTATGCTGTCAGCACAGGTAAGTATGATTTAACCTGCTGCTGTTCGTGATGTAGGGCTTATGAATACATTGCTAACAAAGAGAGGCCCAAGAAAACAAAGCAAGTACTATAAATCCAAGTGATATGTGCAAGTGAACTGTCACTGTAACATTCAGAAAACAAACTCATCATTTTCAAAGGTGGCAGCTTCTGAGACTGAAGTGGTCTGTAGTACTTATAACAATTTCCAGGAATCTTTAAAAAACTTTGTATGATAAAGAAATATCTTTTAGCTATATTTAGACCAAAGCCGTAGTAAGGGGCAAGCACTGAGTTGTGTAATGTGTGACAGATCTGTTTCTTTAAGGGAAAAAATACACCTACAAATAACTTGGAATCTAGACATCAAGTTAAACAATGACATTGGTTTTTTTAGATGTTGTATTCTTAGAGCAACATTCAGAGTATTTTGTATATAGCAATGCCACCAGTTTTGGTTCTGACTAAGTTTTTAGTTCCTACAAAGTGTTTGAGAGCTTGATCATAAAATCAGTTGTTTGGGTTTTTTTTCCCTGCATGCTGTACAAGAATGCAACCTGGGAACTTTCTCTTCTTCAGACTTAAAAGCCAAAAGACAAAACAAATAAGAAAAAAAAATCAAAGACAAGAAAGGAAAACAAAACCAAAACAAACAAAAAAAACCCCAACACAACAACAACAAACCAAAAACCCAAACAAACAAATGAAACCAACCAGGAAAAAGATTGGTTCATTTCTGTAGTGGAGAAAGTCTTAGGAATATTATGAACATAAAGATTAACAGTTTAAAATTGTTACATTTGTTAACATACATTCAAGACGTTCACAACTATAATCTAAATAGCAGCCATTTAAAATTAAAGTTTAATTTTCTTTGGAGTATTTAAGCTAAACCTTTTCAAACTCTCACATTGAACTTGGGTTCCAAATGCCTTTATATACAGCATCTGTTAAGTAGTTGCTATATCTTGACTTTACCTTAAAATCCGTTAACTTCTATGAGGTTAGCTAATGTTGTTAATGCTGTTCATTTAAAGCTAGTGCTGATGGGTTAGCTTAAATTAGAATTCCTCAGCAGGATCATGCTTTTTATTTATAAGTCAGTATTTTATCATGTAAGTGTATAGAGAGTCTCCAGTTCTTTAGAGTCTCTTGTATGTAGTTTCTGCACTGACTTGTTTTGTGCTATACTGTACTTATTTCTGGGTAGGTAAAATCCCACCAGGTTCATCCTTTTGGAGGTTTGGGGCTTTTTTTTTTTTTGTGGTGGTTGTTAATTATGAAAATATGTCCAAGCTGGATGGTCACTGCTGCAGTCATAGTTCTGGAGCACACAGGCAGCAGTCACCTTTTCTTTTCCATCTCAATAACTAGATACCAGAATGGGTGCCTCCTTCCATGCTGCTGTATTCAGTGATTCCATCACCTTCAGTTTTTCTTAAACTAATGCATTCTGAAGTACATCACCTTTCTCAATATTACTTATTTTTTGATAATTGTTCCTCGGTTTTGAGAAAGCTGCAATTTATTCTTTTGAGAACAAGCAGAAGATTACCAGCAAGACGTTATTCCAGTTTTAGTTCCCTCCAAAGCAGACAATATGTTTATGGTTGGAGTAAAAGCTGAAGGAAGGAACAAGTTACATTTGCATCCTTTCTTGCTTAGTTCCCTCGTTAACAGATTTGTTCTTTAACAGTCACTGTTCTTCCCACCATGAGCTACAGTCTGATCCTGTGCTGAGCAACATTTCTGATGGTACTTCTGGTTTTGGGTTAGTGCCCACAGCTAGGGGAAATACTCTTTTAGTCCATCTTGGATTGTAGACTGTGAAATGAATTTTATAATCTACCCTCATTTTCACGGTACCCTGAAATCAATAGAACCAAAAGTTGGGAGAAATTTAAAGATGCAGTAAAGAATTAATTGTCTTTAGAAGCTGGGGATGAGAGTTGCAGTACTGTTAATTCAAAAAAAATAATTATTTTAAATGCTTCTTTAGCCAATACTCACATTTTTGTTTTCAGTTTTCTTAATTTTTACAGAATTTCAGTTCTTTGTCTTCCAAATACGTATTCCAGTTTCAGTGTGGTGTTTTTAATGTAGTGTAACCTTTCCTCTTTAGAGTAAGTCTTGTGCATGTTGCTAATGGAGGAACACAAACTCATCACCAGTCTCTATACTCAGCTTAATAACACCTTTGTTCACTAATGTCCACCTAAATTTTTAAGAAAAGACTCTATTATGTACATGAAAAAATCACAAGTAAACAATACCACTTTCTATGCAGTTAAATTTGAATAGAAAACTCCAGGCTGACTTTTCAGAGAAAGCTATGCAGCTCGGTGCGAAGTAGCTGGTTATTACTTTGTGTTAGAACTGTAGATGGTTTTCTGATATTTACTTTTTCTTGTTGTGATGTTCAAGCCTTTATTTTGCAAACCTAGAAATCCTGAGCTTCACCAGTACTGTAAATGAACAAATTATTCTCAGATTCATTGTCATTGTTGGTCACCTGTAACAGTGATTGGTTGGCTTTACCAAAAGGGCAGTGCTTAGAGATGTGCATGCAAAACCAACTTCTTGCCAAGATGTAGAGAAGACCTAAAAACACACCTTCATAGCTGTGGTTCAAGGCTGGCAGCTTCTTGGATGGAGACCAGTAGTGTTAATGAGTCTTTTTCGTGGTATAAAGATTGTTGCAGTTTGTACAAAATTTAGAGAGACAAATGTCTGTACACGTAGGGGGTGTGTGTGTGTGTGTGTATATAGATATATATTTATATAGCAACTTAATGTATAGTACTCCTATACAAATGTAAACCACTTTTTCTTTTAAAGTAATGGTCTGTGTTGTGCTTATGGGGGCTCATGGGGAGAAATGCAAGAGCTACTTCAGGGCAGTAGTTTTTGAGGATGAAGGGAGAACAAGTAGGACAGCTCCTTGGAGACCAGGCAGAAGGAGGTCCTGAAGCTGTGTGAAAGCAAAGGTCCCATGGGGAGGGCTGGAGACCACTATGCTGGGGTTGCTCTGGGGCCCTGGAACGGAGTTACAAGCCCATCACAAAGGCTCAGTGCAGCTTCTGAATCTATACCAGTAGTGTGTAGGGTGAGTTCATGGTAGAATTTAAAAATAGGGAAGAAAAGGGAAGCCTGTCCTGCCCTCAGAAACAACCAAACTGCTTGAGTTTTGGTGAGTACCAGAGGTGGGTAACTGACTTCCCATAGTCTGAGATGCCCATTTTTATCTTGTAATATGAGGAAGAAACTCCTCATGGAGCATAGACTCTTTTCCTTTACATGTTACAAAGGAAAACAGACCTTTTTTTCCTCAATGAATTAACTTACTGCTCTCCTCATCCCTCTTGACTGCAGCTCTGTCTATCTCAAGTATGCTCAGTATGCACCCAGGTCTCCCTTTGCGCTTATTAGGGCTTCCACCAGAGTCCCCTGCCCTCAGGCCTTCCCACTCTCAATGTTTCACTGTTACGCTGTTGGGGCAGCTGGTGGATTAATTGCATAAGTTAATAGTGGTGAGATAATAGTGAGAAACTGAGGAGGTGTCAGTTTTTCTTCATGTCTTCCCAGGATCCTAAGTTGATATGCTTCTCTTAATTGCTTTAAGTTTTTTGTTTGCTTGTTTTGGGGCTTATCATCGTTACCTGACTGACTATCAGGCAGCCACATTTCACAGCCCATTTGTTACATTCACATAACTGAAAAGATTTAAGAAAACAAGGAGAAAAGGATGGTTTCTGCCAGCTACTAGGGCTTTAAATTAAGAAATTGGCCTCTTTCATGCCTCTTTTACTGATTCTGGCTGTGGGTAGTAGCTGGCTGTTGACTTGTCTGTCTGTTGGCAAACTTACAGATTGCTCCCTTAGGCCTATTCAAACAGATGTGTTCTCAGAAGATTAGACAGGAAGAATCTGTTTCATTAGGGATACAAAGTGTGATATAGCTGAGGATGGTGCTATGAGAAGTTACTGCTCTTCATGGATCTCTGATGAGAGAATTCTCCTTGATTCGCCCTTCCCCCCTGAGCAAAGCTTTTGCAGGAATAAACTTCAGAGCCTATCCCATCAGTAATACCATCTTCTCTCAGCAACAGTGCATCTCAGTAAATGAAACAAGCATTGTGTAAACCAGGCTGTGTTGATTGGTTGTTCTTTGGGTTTTTTTTAGGTCAGAAGCTATCCAGCAGGTCTATCCAACAAGCAACAGCTAAGGTATGATGTGGGGGGGGAGAAAGAGGGGAAGGCAAAAATCTGATCACGTGACAGGAGTGTATATATGGTTTTTTGGGGTTTCTTTTCAGTGTAAACTATTACACCTCAGTAGCTCATTCCAATTCTAATGCATGTGACAAGTGACATGTTTATTTTCTGAAGGGATTTGCTGTGTTTTCTGGAGAGTCTTCAAAGGATTGATCGTAAACAGTACTGCTGTATCATGGAAAGTATTAATGGGTGTTTCATATAGTACCTCATTCTGTTCTAGTACAGAAGGGATTTTAAAAGCATGGGAAGTTTTCTGAGGCCAAATACTGAGGATCATTGTCCTAAGGGGTCTTCACTGGGTAGAAAAATAGGAGCACTGGATGCTGTGGGAGTAATTCTCATCCATAGTCTGTTAGCCTGTGCTAGATAGAAGAAACCTTGTGAAAGGCATGTATATGATAATGTCTTTATGGAAAATGCTAATTTGGTATGCTTCATAATTTTAAGTGATATGTGCATATGGGATTGTATGTATCTAAAAAAAAAAAGGGAAAAAAGAAAATGGAGACACGAATAGCTTTGTTTGCACATAGTTCATTACAGTTTTAATTACACTTAACTATGGTTAAATGATGCAGATATTTTAGGGCACATGTAATCAGATCTTTTAATGTGGATAATTGGAATTCCTGTTTTTACTACTACCATCCTTGCTCTCTGCAGCGCAGCTCAGTTGGTCATTTGGCTTGTACTGGGCTTCTGTTAATGGCAGTCTGCCTGCTTGAACAAGAGTGTGCTGTTCTAAGCAAATTAAATTGCTCTCTCTTCCTGATCTTTTCTTTTTCTAATAGAGATTGATAAGGCTCATAGGAGGATGAAAATCTGTTTGTAGTACAGTGATTTCATAGGAGTTGATTTCTGAGTCCTCAGTAAGAAGGAACTGAAGAGCAGAAACTTAGATACTATTAGATCTGCCATTTGGTCATTTTTCTAATGTACTTGGGTTTCTATGGCAGGACAGCGTCAATACAGCGTAAACTGCCACTAAAATACTGTGAAATTTTAGCTCTATCCTTTGGTTAAATGGTGATAGTTCAGTGGCTCCAGGAAAGATCAGAGACTTACTTCTGCTTTTTGTAGAATAGTCATTGTCTCTAGATACTATTTAAAATACCATTAGGCATAGCAATCAAATGGCAGTAGGAGAGCCAGAAGCAGAGTTGTGTGTGTTGGCAGATCAGTGGGAGAGGGAGAAGTTTGGTCCCAGTGTCCTTACTCCAGACGAGCGTTCTCTGTGCTAGTCCTGAATGCACCCCTTGAGCAACAGTGATGATTTGTATTTGTGTTCTGACATAGGCTGTTCTTTCTGCTTGCCCACTCAAGAAGTTGTACAGGCCTACAAGAGACATGGAGATCCTGAAGACAGCGTGTAAGGTCTTAGAGGAGGACCTGCAGGAACAGAACGGAGGAGATAAAGGTTGATGACATAAGATCTATAAAGCCCACATTCTCTTGTGGGAGGAAGATGATTTTTGAATAGAGAATAAAATCAATTCCTTTTTCATAAGTATTAGAATTACTGTGTATCTCTGATCTGCTTGACAAGATGCATGGTGTTTGGACAGATCTCAATGTTTTTATGAGTTTGTACCAAAATGTTAGTGCATACTTGCCCAGACATTGCCATCTTTGCATGTCATACTGAAACCACAGGCCAGCAGTGGCTCCTGATCTTTGTATTGTCTGTGTACATATTCTTAAAGTAAACGAAAGCTTATTTTATAAAGAAACAGTGGAGAGCTTTTGTCTGAAGTCCTCTCAGGTATATGCTTTTTATGGAGTAAGCTTCAACTTAAAGTGGATAGCGTTGTATTTCTGCAGAAATTCATTGAGAAAATATTAGTGTATACTTCTAACCCTGTGATAACATAAGGTTAAACAACCAAAGCCTTTTCCAATTATTTTTTTTTCTCTTTGTTCAGTACAGGAAGCATTCCAAACTGTCCTTCAAAACCACCATGTTCAGAGCCTGAAAGGTTTGGCATCATCTGTCGGTGATCTTCCATCTGTGCTGCCAATCACTATGTTCAGGGTCTTGCACAAAAAAGGAAAAGCAATTAGAGTCAAATGTGCAGGGGAAGGAGTGGGGTGGGAAATGGGGATGACACCAGAATCCTTACTACCTCTCCCATCACATGAGGGCACTTCCATTTCATTTGCATAATCTAACCCAGTGACCTGACAGCATGTCAGTAACAGTATCTGCAAACCATAGTTTGCTCATAAATATCTGCATCACATCTACTCTAGATGTGACAAATTTTCTTTGTGCTTGGAATTTACATTGGTTTAGTGAAACCTATGATCTCATAAATGGTCAGGTCTCGAGAACCAACAGAGCCTTCACATTTTAGTTTAATCTTAATCTGAGCCTCATTTCTTCCAGCTCCTAAGAAGAGCTGCATTTGTTTCTACTTGATGCAAGCTGCTTATATTTATCTGCTCAAGGATGGTTTGTGGAATTCTGCTTTCCAGCTTAAGGGAAGATGGAGATCTCCCTGTATGAAAACTTGATTGACAGTGTACATGATCCAAGTGAGTTGGGGACACCTAGAACAGTTGCCCTGGAGCGTGCTGTAATTTAGGAATGGGAGATGGTAGAAGGGCTAAGCAACTGAAGAATATAATGGCAAAAGTGGGCATTCTTGCTCTTCACGTAGTACTCTCTTCACACAGTACCTTTTCTTAACCATCTCCAGAGAAACACTGGTCAACAGTGGGAAGAAAACAAATCTCAATTTCTCCCCACTCTCCAATTTACAGTTTAACAGTGGTTTTGCAAATTAACCACATCTTTGACCTAAAAAAGTCTTCTAGATCTAAGTGTGCAGTGTTTAATTCCAAAAGGACCATGTTAAAAATTCAGTTGTGCTTTGTCGAGTCACTGTTCTTTTAGACATAAATTTAACTTTTCCCCACAGTTATTTCTCTTAAAGCTAAAACTAACTGGGAGAGAGAACTGGAGATGAATTATTTATGTTTCTTACACATGACACTCTTCAGTTTTCTGAAGTGTGCAGGTGTTTCCTCCTTGGCTTCTACTTTTAGCTCTTAGTTCACTCTGTGTTGGGTGTTTTCTCAGGATCACTTAACCTCAGAGTACTCCAGATAACTGGCAAGAGACCAGAGCGGAGAACAGAAGAGGAAGTGAAGTTCGTAAAAAAGCTGCTTGCTGCAGATAGAAACCTCTCAAAGTTACAGCTCAGATTGCAGCTTCTTCTGGCTGAAGTGGTTCACTTTAAATGGTAAATGTTTTTCTTAATATACAGCTTTATTTTTATTGTTGATTTGGTGTTTATGCTCTAAGCTCACATATAATAAAAGCTAGAATGATAATCATGTATATTTGCTTTTATCTCAAGTACACTTGTTATCTTCTGAATGCAAACTGGTGCAACAACTCCATGTTCTTCACTATTGAAAAAGCTGTTATCACACCTGAGGTGTTTTGTGTGTGGAAGGAAACGGAGCAAGTGGGAACCTTCTTGACCTTCTACTGAGAACAAGTGATTTGTGGAAAGAGGGAAACTTGATCAGTCTTTAAATCGATATCATTATAATAATTTGGTGGGTGCACAGGTTTTTCATGTCAGGTTCTAGTGTATGTCTAGCTTTGAATATAATATAAGCCATAAAATTACCTGTCCCTGGCCTCCCTGTATGTTTTTTTATCTCATACCACTGTACTCCTTCATGCTCAGCACTACTAGGGAGTGGGGGAATTGTTTTAACACATTCTCATCTCACTTTTCTGCATTTCTCACTTTGCCTTTTTCTTCCACCTGGAGCAGCACAGAAACAAAAATGTATCTTTTTTTAAAAACCTGCTCTATCATCCTTGGTTTCCCATGCCTGGGAATGAATTTCCTCTCTGCTTTATTGTGGTGGAGGTTGATTCCTTGCATTACTGAAATGTAAGATGCTGTTATATTTTACTTGAGGAGGGGGAGATACTGGGGTGAGCTCCACTGCCCCCTTCACTCCAGAAGTTCTTGCAGGAAGCACCCACCACAGGTTCAGCTCTTGCACCTGTATCCACACAGGCCAGCACAATTGCAGAGCTGTGCTGATGAGAGCAGTGTTTTGTGCTACATGTTATTAGAGAGCAAATTATTAATACAAATAATTGTTCTCGTCCACCTGACATTGTTTTGAATTCGGATCAGTCTGTGAATCTGGCCCCTTGTGCACCCCACAAAGGACTCTTTGGGCACCACTTGAAGGGGGGCACAGGAGAGGGTCAAGAAGTTCTTCATCACCAGCTTTTAGGTTATGCTTCTGTATTGGGTGCAGGTACCCAGGTGTGAATGACCCTGTGCAAGACACAACTGGTTCCAGCCAGCTCTGCAGGGGATGCATCGTGGGACACAGCTGAGCTTCCCTCTGTGAAAATGTATTTAAGAAAGGGTGAAATGCTGCACAGAAGAAAGGAGGGAGGAAGAAAGTGAAAGAAACATTCCTCTGAACACCAAGGTCAGAGAAGGAGGAGAGGGAGGAATTACTTCAGGTGCTGCAGCAGGCATTTCCCCATGGCCCTCAGCAGACTGCGTGCCAGAGTGGGTGGAGATTTCCTGAAGGAACCGCAGTCCATGGAGAGGAGCCCTGCAGGACCAGGCTTATGCTGAAGGACTGCAGCCTGTGAAAAGCCCACACTCAAAAGCCCACAGCAGGCTTTTGCTGAAGGACTGAAGCCCATGAAAAGGACCCATGGTGGAGCAGGTGAAAAGTGTGAGGAGGATGGAGCGACAGAAATGAGCTGTTACAGACTGACTGCAACTGCCTGTTCCCCTTTGCTCTGTGCTGCTGTGGGCAGCGAGAGGAGTTGCAGGTTGAAGGTATGAAGCAGAGCCTGGGGAAAGAGGGGAGCATGAGGGGAAGATGCTGTTTTAATATATATTTGTTTCTCACTATTTTAATCTATTTTAATTGACAATAAATTCATTTCTTTTTCCTCACATCAAATCAAGTACTTGAAATTTATATCTGGACTCAAGTCACGGTGGGAAATACCTGCTAATTTCTCTTTGATCACTGTAAGTCATTCTTGCCTTCAATTTTTTAAGTAGGACACAAAATGGATCAAATTACAACTAAGAAGTCATTCTGTGTGTAGAAACGAGTGCCACTTGTTTTAATCAAGAGTTGTATTTTTGGATGTATTCTGGTTAGGCCTTTCAAGTTCTGCTTACTCACCTTTTCACTAGAGTAAATCTCAGCTGCAGAGTCAACTCAGGAACAGGTGTAATCCATTTCTGCTGGAGAAGAATTTCAGCCATATTTTTACAGGTATGAGCATGGGAGGATCATTGAGGACAGAATTCTGCAGCAGTAGAGTCTACGCTATATACTTCGGTAGCATTGTCCTTACAGATATTAAGGATGCAGCAGCATCACAGCACTATATCTGGCTGTTCTCCACAAGGGGACAAAGTTTGGTGTAAGTGGCATTTTTGGTGAAAGTACTGCTCATCTTGGGAAAAGAAAGAAGCAAAGTTTGGGAATGAAATTTATATTCCTGTGCTTTTCTGAGACTACTTTCCTGAATGAGAGGGGAGCTTCTAAAAGAAGCTAAGTTTTGTATGTGAGTTCTTACACCACCTACTAAGAATATCTGGCACTGGCTACTAAGGGTGTCTGGACAGGGTACTGGGTGACATGACACATGTAATGGTTTCTAATATGGACACTATTTGGAATATAAAATTGATGGATAGCTTCCTAGCATTAGCTAAACTTTAACTAATCTTTAACTTCTCCTCTCTCTCCACATCTCATGAATGTGTTGACTTGTTAGTTGTCTGTACGGAGGACACAAAGCTCTTTGTGGTGGATAAAGACTTCTTCCATAATAAATTAGATGAGCTTCAGAAAGGGTTGTGCCATCATTATACAATATGTAAACAGTAAGACAATAATCAGCAGTGAGTGATACCATTAGAAGAAATTACCAGGTGAAGTTATAATCTATTCTGTAAGCTTTCCTGGCTATGCCAGGAACTTTCTTGATGTTCTACAAAAGGGAAAGAAATTCTGTGTTTTGCAACTCTCAGAAACAGCCGTGCTTGCTTAGCTGCCAGCTGCTCTGGAGGAATACACCATTATCCATGTTTCCTAGCTAACAGAAAATCTTTTGCACTGAAGTACTCCAAAAATTTGTGAACTTGGATCCAGCAAAGTGAGTTTGTCATCTTGGGGGGGTGGGGGGATATGGCAAGCAAACTACCCTGGAACCACATTGAGCATCTTCAGGAGCTGTGGCTTAGGTTTAGCAGTTGCAGCTGTAAAAAGATCAGAGTTTTCATAGTGGAACGTGTTTTTATTCAGCCAGTTCAATCTATTAAAAAAGTGTCTCCATTCCTTTGATTTCAGACTTGCAAACTTGTTTTCAGAGTTGTCTCAAATCACTAGTGAGCTTAGCTAACAACTGCTAAGTGGGAAAGTTTCACTGTGGACAGGTGGTAACAAAAGATACCACAAAGT
Organism: Actenoides lindsayi; assembly: GCA_025331215.1. NCBI lineage: Eukaryota > Metazoa > Chordata > Aves > Coraciiformes > Alcedinidae > Actenoides > Actenoides lindsayi. The sequence continues at coordinate 39,494 of WTSP01011416.1, forward strand.
CAGACAGCATCATTATCATTAGTAAGGTAAGATCTTTCAGACATTATACACTGGCTAATACTTTTGGTGATATGCTGACATTTATTCTGATCTTGCAAACAAAAATAGTCATGATGAGGCACTGCAGAAAGAACTGTGAAATAAAGCACTTTGTAAAATACCAGTCTGTGGTGGTTTTGGTTTCTGTTGGCTTTGTCATGCTTTTATTTAGTGTTTAGCTCCTTTGCGTACCCTGTGTAGGATCTGTTTTATCCTATCTCTTCTGTAGAAGAAATTAAAATAAGTTAATAGTTAACACATAGAGCATAATACACAAGCTCTTCATGGTAAGATATGTTAGATTCTGTAAATTTTTCTAACAGTTTAAATGTTTGAACATTATTGGTAATTATCAGAACACTTTTGAGAGAAACGTCACATGTTTTATATTCACTTTATGTGTGTTTTGCTTTTGGAATTGATTAGTTGCCATTTGTTTGAGAATAGTTATTGACAATGAAGTGACTTTTCAAGTGAGCTATAGGTTCCTGACTGCAGCAGAAATGGCATCAGGCAGGGGAAGTGGAACTGTATTTAATTTTGAGTGGCCGGGATTTCTGAAGAGAAGAGACACTGGAGCTGCCTCTGCACTCACAAAAACATTACCTTTTGGGCATTTTGACCTCCATGTTATAAAGATCAATAAGGTTTCCAGAGAGGCTTGACTGGCTTTATACACAAATACAGTATGTTGTGAAGCAGTGATGCTTCCTGCTTTGTTAGGAGATGCCTAAAATACTTTGTGTTCTTTATCTTTTCTTGCTGCTGACTTACCAGAGAGATGATACAAAATAGAGTACACAATAAATGTTTTGTTTGAGCCCAGAAACAGAGGCAACAGCTGGCATATAACAATTGGAGAAATAAATATGTGTTCAAATTTGTACTTCCCCCTGTTTTGCATTAGAAAGAAGATAAAATAATATTTGCTTCACTATTGCTACTTATGCCTGTGATCCCTTTGGGACTGCTGCTGTGAACTTGGGCATACATGCAGTTCTTTTGTTAGTGGGCGTTTATGTTTTGCTGTGGAAAGGAAATGTCTGTCCTCAACCATTTTCACCTGTGTTTCCTCTGTGGAATACACCTTTCAGATGAAATATTGAGAGTCTTTTTCAGATTACGGTATTATTTTCCTGTTTGTATACCTTTTGAATACAACCAGGAGTAAAACTGAGCAAAACTCTTGTCCCTCCTTCAGTTCAAATGATAAATTGTGTTTTGTAATTGCTGTGATAGTTAAAGTATGTTTGTTGATTACAGCTGTAAAAAATGCTGTAATCTGTGTAAAATTTGTTTCCAGGTGTTTGAGAGGTTGATGCTCTTGAAATGCGGTAACTGGAACCATGGCACTGTGTTCTGAATGTTGCCAGGGTAAGCTGATTAAAGTTTTTGGTGAAACATGGAGTTGACATTTCTCACAAGGTCTTGTTTAGTCTCAAGAGTTATTTTTATAGCATCAAACTTAAAGGTAAGTAATCAAACCATAAAGACATGTTCTTCCATTACATTAGATCTCTTGAGAAGTTTGTAGAGCTACTTAGACTTGCAACAGGTTTATGCTAGAGAAATGTCTGTCTGGTACCTTAGTGATATTCCAGAAGCACAATGATCCTGTAAAATGTGATCCAATTAAAAGGAAGATGGCTTGAAAGAGGTGATTAATGGAGATTTTCTTGGACTGTGTGCATATGTAAGCCACTTGTGGAGAAGTCTTATGCCTGAGGAATATAGGGCTAGAATTTTCCTGTGGTTAGATAGGAATCTGTCCATTTTCAGTCATCCAATAAAAAGCAAATAGCTCATTTTGTTGTGACAGCTTAATGAGACAAGAACCTTAGAAACTGTTTATAGCATGTACAGCTGTTTTACAAAGACAGTCATTTAAAAATACGTATTTCCTGAAGTGTTAACTAAATTGCTTATTTTTTGAAAGAACTTTAAGTGGTTAGCATGGCTGTTACCTTGTATTACTGCTTCTGTGCCGAGCAGTCAGTCATTGAAATCTTAGTTATGAGTCATGTACTCTCTCATACAGAGAATACAGAATCCAAGCTGTTTTCAGTCTGACATGCATTACAGAAAAATTAGATTTCTTAAATTTTAATATTTAATTAGAACATGTTAACAAAATAATGGCTGTGGTCAATGACAGTCTTTCAGTGAATGTGAACTCTAAGACACTAAGAAAGGGTCTGGTTTGTGAATCATGAGTTGATTACAACAAATCAGCAACAATCATTAATTGATTCAACAAAGTTGGCTGCTTTCTCCAGCCAACATCAAAAAGATGTTTTCAGCTTGTGTTAGCTAGTACCTAAGCATTGTTGTGTCCTGCAAACAGACCAAGAGAGAGGGATTGCAGTGGGGTGGCCCATACAGTCCTAGACCAGAGGTGAGGTGGTGCATCAGAAAAAGAAGCAATGAATGAAGGAGGGGCAGTGCCGAAGTTCTAAACGTAGATGAGCGCTAAGAATATCAACGTTATTGGGTACCACTTCTTCTGGAGGATCTGCACTGCTAGACCTGTGCTTGTCTTGGCCTGGCCTGGCCTGGTTCTCCACATCAGCTAGTTTCCCTGCACTTCACCCTTAGTGTCTTTTCCCTGCTGCCCTGGCACTTGCTCCTCTTCCACTCTTCCTGCTCAGCACCATTCTGTTAATTTCCTAAGAACACGCACAACAGATTTGCCTTGTATGTGGGTCACTGGGACTCTGTGAGAACAATACAAGTGCATCAAGATAAAGCATCTCAGGCTATATGAAGGCAGAGGTTGCAGTACTTTCAGTGCTACTTATACTGCAACTTGCAGCACGGGATGAAGTCTGAAACCATCCCAGCAAAATTGGACCGTTTTGGGTTGAGTAGAGACAGACTCTTCTTGCACTTACAGTCGCTTCAAAACAGAAACTTTGTATTAAGTGTAATAGGTACTTGATCTTTCTGCAGTATTGGTAGCATGAAGGAATCCTCTTTCGATGATGGACATGTGATGTATGTCAAGGAGAAGACTTTGATATCAAAGACAGGACAGCAGACACTGGTGCAGAGGAGTGGCTGGGAAATGTCACAAACAACTGAAGTCTGCAATACCTGCCCGGATTACAGAGTTACAGCATTCTCTTCAGCGGTGGAGGAGGAACTCTGTTTCCTAACTACTGAGCACTAGTGTAAAGGTTGGTGTTGCTTCTACGTATTATTTTGGTTTGCAGTTTTGGCCAGCAGCTATGTGTAGCTGCAGATCCATTTGACCTTGCTGCTTTTGGCAGGAGTTTTGCCTCGTTCGGTTTGACACTGTTGCTCCCTCTGTGTTTTGAGAGAATTGCTCAGGTACAGAGAGGCTGCCTGGGCCCCTGGCACAGCACAAATCCTGCAGTCAGTAGGGCAGACATACAGGCTTTAGCACCTTTCTGCTTGTCACCTTCCACCTCTAGAACCACTCCCAACTGCCGCCAAAAGAGATGTTGGCTACATCTCTTCTTTCCCTCAGTCTAGGAAAGGAGACTTGCTAACACACTCCAGATGTAAGACCTAAACCCTAGCAGGGAGCCCTTTCCTACTCCTAAAATTCACTTAAGGGACACCATTTAGATATTCTTGAGGAAGAAGATCTCTTGTACAACCACAAGAATCCTCTGTTTTGCGCCCAAATGCTATAAAGTGGAAGTAATGACTAGAGAAAGAGAGTCTCTAAAAACCCAACCTGAACATTGTGGCCTGAGATACTCTGAAGGATTATTTCACCTGTGTATTATTTAAGTTCATTCTTTTCTGTTCTCTTTTTATCTTCTTAGTGACAATGCTGTGCTTTTCTCCTTTTTTTTTTTTTTCCCTTCAATGAGTACAATGGTCTCCATAGAAATCTTTATGGCCAGAATCACCATCCTACCAGCTTACACTGTTCTGCTGTGAAAGCTGATGATTAGGATGGACTTAAGCAATTTGTACCTATGTTTCATGGATAGGGATGTAAAATATGATCCTGCCTTTTTCTGTCCTATGGGTGTGTTTACCTCATAATTCTTAAAGTACCAGTGTTTAGCTATGTGCACACAACTAACTTCAAGGATTATTTATATATATGTGTGTGTGAGAGAGAGAGAGAGAATGAAGAAAAGGGGCAGAATTCCCTCATCTTACTGATATTTCCTTACATTTCATCTCTTCCTTTAGGATGACAAAGGTACCAACTGCATTAATTCTTTTTGATACTAGAGGGAGCTCATGGCTTGAGCAGTCAAGAGTGAAACATGGTATCTTGGACAATTCTTGAGGAAACACAGATGGGAAGTAAAGTGGCATTGATGACTATAATGCACCTTTTTCCATCAGTGGCAAAACTAGAAGGGCTGAATTTATCTGCTTAGGAAATTACACATGGCTTTCAGAAACTCAGATAATGAGATGCTGTAGCTGCAATTTCTTCTAGATCAGAGCACCTCTCTATCATGGCTGGATTTATCTTCACAACTTCCTTTGAGGAAATAAGCCCTCTCATATCCCCATTAATACTTGGGAGACTGTAACAGGGGGAGCACTCATGGTAGTGCAGCTTTTGGACTATACCTGCCATAGCCACTTCAGTCAGACATCAGTCTTGTACATAGGCAGGAAAGCAGTACGTGTTTTTGAGAAGTCTGGCTGTGCTGCATTTCTGTGCTCAGACAGTTCCTTGAGGCATGAATGCAGACCTGTCACAATACCCCCAATACACTATGCAGACCCATAAACACCCCAGACTTCAGCTGAGAGAGGCTGCTGGGTGGACAAAGCTGAGACAGGCTTCTTAAGCCCCTCTGTGATGTGTGCTCTCTCCAGCTCTGTCTCAGCCAGCAGCAGCCATGGAGCTGAAGAGAGGCCAGGGGGCTGAGCTGTGAGTGACCTTGTCTCCGGGTAGGGAGGTGCTGACAGCAGGCATCTCACAGTCATTGCCATCAGATACCGTTTGTCAAACAACTGTTCAGTGGGTTTGAGGCAGTGGAAGGCAAATACACCTTGGGCTTGTTACGATCTCCTAGACAACGAAGGCTGTGTCAGCCTGGTGGACCAGAGGCAGCGCAGAAGCACCTCAAAAAGATGAACAGCCAGCAGTAGTCTTTAAAGAAGGCTGTTTCTCTCTGGCCAGAAGAAAGGAACAGCTCACCAGGTGTCAACAGAGAATATTAAGCCAGAACAGAAGACGGGGGGAAGGAAGCTGGCAGGATTTGTATCCTGAAAGAACCTTACTGTGGGAAGGAAGTGTAGAAGGAGCTTAAGCAGCATGACAGGATTGCTGTGTGCAGGATTTTGGTGATCAGAGGAGGGAGTGCATGCACATGCAGACAGATGTGTGGAAATGTACTATGTACATATGCACAATGAAGTACTGTAAGGGGAATTTTTCAAAGCACCCAGGAGAGGACTTGAAAGCACCGGGTACCATCCTTAAACATGTTGGCTGACTCTCTTTTGCCACCTCCCTGTTTTTCTGCGCTACGGTTCTGTTGCTGTTCCAGGGCAGTAGTGAGCAGATTAGCCACCAGAAGCCAGGGACTTTGGAGGCTGAAATGCAGCCACACTTGAAATGGGCTAGCTTAAATACCTTAGTTAAGGTAACTTTGCATGATCAGAGCAAATTTAATTCACATTACAGCCATTTAATCACTCGGCGTTTTTGACGTGCGGAGTTCTAATCCTCGCGAGCGCTACCCCTCTCCTGTTTAATTATATTTCAACAAATCCTTATTCCTTTAAAAGCAGCTCAGCTGTCACTGTGATGCTCAGTGAGGTTACTGAAAACGTCAGGGCAACAGTAAGTGGACAATCTTAGTCCTTCAGTGCCTGAGGCGAAGGAAAATTAACTGCTCTGGCGAGTACTGGCGACCAGGGCTGCGTGTTGTGTGTGCAGGGGCAGCCGAGCCCGGGAGGGGGCAGCGATGCACAGCCGCACACCCGGCCCCGGGGGGCTTGCTGGGGGCTTGAGCAAACGGGCTTGGAACAGCCGCATCCTCCACCTAGAGCGGGACAGCTTTTCTAACTGCATCCGACACGGGAAGTGTTTAATGCGAGGTAAACAAGCGCGATGCCGCTGGATGGAAGCGTGAGGCTTCTCTGACCCTTCCCAGCTCAAGGGTGAGAAGTGTTCTGTGTCATTTCCTCTCTTTACTCCCACATTGGCAAGAAGGGAGCGGTGTCCTGAGAGCCTTTCAGGTGCTGTCAGACCAGCATCAACATCACTGGGGGCCTTTAGCCTGCTCTGCACCCTAACAGCCATGGTGGGCAGAGTACAACATTATCAGATAGGAAGGACTATGCAGACAGATACGAGAGAGCACATGGAATAATGCCTCAAATGCAGGTCACAGAAGGGGGATCTCAGGGGAATGTTACAGCCAGAAACATGCTCTCCTGCTGGAATAGATGTTGTTCAGGAAGCTATAGAAGGGGGCTCCTGCAAAGGGCTGAAGAGGGGAAGATGTTACAGAATGTTGTCTTCATAGATACCTGGACTTAAGTACTACAGTTTTACTGATGGTTACTATGATGAATAGCTCAGGCTAGTGTGTGGAATGGAAAATCCTAGGATATACCTGGGTGCAGAGGGCTGAAGTTGTTGTCTTCAGTGTCTTGTAACACAGTTGCATAAAGCTAGATTGCTTGGGCTTTACTCTCAAAGGATGCAGCAAATACTAAAAGATGCTGTTACTTGCTCTCTTATATGTGCCACTCTACAGAATCCTCTGGCTAAGGCAGTCATGTTCCTTTAGCACCTAAGTGGTTCATCTCCATGAACACCGATGGCATCATTTTTATTTAGCTGGATTCCCTGTAAATTGTCAGCTTCACCCCCACCCACCTTTCTATTTATTTGTGCCCTAATCATAGAAGTTGAAAGGAAAAAGGCTGAGGCTATTGCAGCACATACTAGTCAGGATTTATGGGTTGATTATGCTCTTGGATGTACTCTGACTATGAGTACAATGATGGATACATGGAATAAAGAATATTTTAGCTCTCAGGACAGTATTTTATAGGAGTAGCGTGCTATGGGGAAAGTATACCTGCAGGTCACGTTTATGCCCTTGCTTCTCATACCTTATAGAAGAAGAGCCTCAGGGCTGCAATCACTTGTATCTAACTGTAGCTGAACCTGAATGGCTCCAACACCAGACATAGATCTCAGGAATGCTGCAGCAACAAAATCTTGCTTCTTTTCCCTGCTACTTGCTTTTCTTTTCTCTGCTACTTGCTAATTAAATTGACATTAAGATGAAGAGTCACTGTAGAGGACTGCAGAGGCAGACACTGAAGGTCCAGCTGTAACTTCTGAGAAGAGAACAAGACCAGGTTTCTAGCAGCAACAGGTAGCAATAACCAGTTGTGAGAGATGTTTTAGAGTCAGCAGATTCCTTTTGTGAAAGCTCTGATATCTCAGACTACTTCTGGGTGGGATCAGTTTCAGGTCTCTCTATCCAAACCTTCCCAGGGGAGTTGGGGCTGGAAGTCATTGCTGTGTAACATCTATTCACTGACCTCACTCCAGTATTTCCTTCCTCCAGCTAAGAGCTCCCGTAGGCTGTATCTACACTGCACGCCAGCTGTGCTTTGTGAGGGATCCCTGAGCTGGCTGGGGGCTCCACACAGTTGTGCTGCTGTGCAGAGGGACTGGCCTAGGCTGTGGGTGCAGGATGGCTGTTACCACAGTGCCACAGGCAGGTGAGTTAAGGCATGCTGCACAGCACTGAGGTTTCAGGGTTACTCTCAGTCCCAAAGCTGGCAAGACTGGTGCCAGTCAGGAGATCTCTTCACTGAACTGCCTCATCATGTAGGTATTCCTCTCATCTTCTGTATTAAAGGCTTCACAGGGAGTGAGCAGTGTCCTGAGACCAGAATCAGGTCAATGCCTGTGACTGGAAAGCTGGAGAAACAGTGGACTGCACCAAAACAGGACACAAAATGCCAGGAAATCAGGGTAGGACCAGATCAAGGCAGGCAGGGAGTATTCATAGGCAGGAAGAGCAGAGCAAAGAGATTTCAGGACAGTAACGAACATTCAGCTACACCCTTAAGGCTGCCCATACTCCCATAATATGTGGAGGCTGAACACAGTGCACTGGTGATCTCAGTCTTTGGATTGTTTGGATACAGAAGCCCCATCAGAGTGGACAGAAAATGAGTTCATGAACAACTTAATTTCCCGGTCCCTATCAGTACAGAGTTTAAGTATTCTCAAACGTATCCTCACAGCAGCATTCCCCTTTCTGAACCAGAGAGATGAATGTGTGGAGACAGCAGAAGCTTGTCTAAACTCATACAGGAAGCCCATGGCATGCCTAAGGAGTAAAGGCAGAAAGTCACCACCCTAATCTGGCTTTCCTGCCTTTAAACCTTTCCAAACAGGGCTGCGTGGACTGGCAGACATGTAACATAATTGTTGTTGCCCCCCTGTTCTTGTGGGGCCTTGATTTACCTGGCTGCTAAGTGGGTGAGTACTTCTCCCTTGTACCGCTCTTGTTGGCCAGGAGAATGGCCAGCAGAAATGAAGAGCAGAGGGCAAGTGCAGCAAGTGCCAGCTGAGGGCATTAGAGGGAAAGGTTTTTGCTAAGCTGGCAAAGCAAGAGCTGTTTTGTAGCAAAAGAAGAGCTGAAAGGATATGGAGACAAAGCAAGGAAGTTACATTGAACTAAACTGGGATGTGCTTGCAGAGATTAATAGCTGCTTCCTGATCCATATTTCAATATGTCTTCTGCTTGCAGAAGTTTGCAAACGTACACAAATGATTTTCTGAAAAGGCATCTTTTACTTCTTCTTACTCCTGTTCATTTAACCCTGTGTTTCACAGCACAGGGTAATTGAAAAATGGCTCAAATCTACATTGATAAGCTCAAACACAATTCAGAGCACAAACCGAAAGGGCACTGCCAACACAGACCTGTTCATTGCTTTAGTGGGATTCAGATCAGATCTTGGTTAGATAGCTTAGTTAAAGCATGACAGGATAACAGCAGTAGAATGAAGCAGAGCAACCTGGAAGGAATCCACTTACACTCGTTGATAGCCTCAAACTCTGTAAGAATTAATTAAAAAAAAGTCTATAGTATAGTTTAGTACTAAACTATAAGTGTTAAAGAGCAAATCTAAATAGAACTGGCTTGATGAGGTCCAATGTAGTCATTCCTTGCAGGAACTATACCTGAAGGAGAATAAATTGGACAAAGACTTCCCAATGAGGTGATGACTCTCGGAGTGGAGGTTTTTTTCCCAGACCATACTTGTAGTGCTCCTATCTCTTTCCTACTAGGTGCCTCGCCTTCAACTGTACTATTGTGGCTGAAGTTCCAAAAAGTAGGCCCACCAGCCTCTCATTGCCCATCCTATCTCTGTCACTGCTGTGAGCTCTCCTCTCTTCTACCACAGGACCATCTCATTTCAGCCTGCCATGCACAAGCTGCTCACTGAGTTTTCCTTCATGCAGGGGCTCAGAATTCTCCTTTCTCATGACAAATTTCTTTATCTGCCTTGGTAGTCCTTTCTTTCCCGTGCTGCAGTTGCATTTTCTGTGGTACCCGTATCTTCGAAGCCATAAACAAACGGTCTTCGCCCCCCCCCCGCCCTTTTCCCCTTGTTTTTGGAACACAAAAAACTCGCAGTTCCTCTTTCGTTCTGGTTGTTTTTTTTT
>WTSP01011416.1:49200-107783 GCA_025331215.1 Actenoides lindsayi
TTCCCGTGCTGCCGTTTGCTTTTTTGTGGGACCCGTATCTTCGGAGCCCCAAACAAACTGTCTTTCCCCCCCCCCCCCCCCTTCATTTCCCCTTGCTTTGGATATCAACAAGATCTCCATTCTCTCTTCTGAGTTGCTGGTTTGTTTTTGTTGAGATATGATCTTTGTAACAAAGCTGACCATATTATCTGCTAGTGGCAAAGAAGGATGACATTTAAAGACACTTACAAAGTACCTGCACCACAGGCCAGGGCATGTGCTTCTAGTATTCCTCTCTATATGTTTAAAGATTTTCTTCTAAAAAAAAAAAAACTAGCAGAAACTGTGATTACCATGAAGAATTAAACATTGAGAACAGGACTGAGTTTCTGTTTCAGAAGTGTGATCTTCCAGACATTTCAAAAGGGGGAGAAGGAATACTGCTGATCTTAGAACACTGCAGTGAGACTCTGGAGAAAGAACTATATCCAATTCCTAGCTCTGCCAGGGCAAGACTGACCTCAGGTATTGTTATTTGATTTCCCGGTGGCTTAGCTCTCTATGTGTAAAGGGTGATTGCTCTCTTTTTGACTTGCAAGGTTGTTCTGAAATGTTTTGATCCTATACAGATGAGTCAGAGGAGCACCTATGAAAAGTTTCTTTTGTTACAAGAGATGCAGTTACTGGTGAAATGTTGAAAAGAAAAGGCCAAAATAATGAAAATTTCAAAACTACCAAGCCCTTGGGAAACAAGGGTGAAATCCTGTGCAGAGTCTGTCTCTTCAAACCAGAGTCTCGTAGTTTAAGCAGTGAGGAGTTTCCACATATCTTCCTTCCTCTGCTTGTGACAAACCTTTAGCACCAGGATATTTGCCTAAGTGGAGAGGGCTGGGTGGATGCCTGTACAGAGAAGTTTGTTGTTCCATACCTCAGCTGAATAAAAGCATTTATTGTAACAGAAGAGGCAGCACTGACATGGGGTGGCTCATCGGTGGAGTTCCTGAGAATGCTGCCATGCCCACATCCAGGTACACAGGCATGCAGGCACTGCTTTGTCTCTGTGGGCCATGGGCTGGCAGGCCGGTACAACTGCCTAGTAGGGGTGTGTCATGTGGAGGTGAGGTAGAATAGATGTCCAGGGCTCGGCTTCAGTAAAAGACCGGCCCAGACTTGGGGGCATAAGTTCCTTTTATTGTTCTTTAGTCTTCTAATTGGCTAAAAATGAGTCTATCAATTCTCAACCTTGTATCCACAACGCCTTGCACACTGTATTTGAAAAAGACTCTATCGTTTGTTGTTAATATATGTGGGTGTTGTTACAATTCACTGTTTGGATGCTGTCTTCTGCAGAGACTGCCTGAGACCTCTTGTCCACGTTTCACTGTTTAAAAGACCAATATGCATCTGAGTCTGTAATGCTGCCTCAGAAGTTAGCCCCTTACAACTGGTGTTTGAAGATGGGGACAGTCTAGGAGCAGTCAGAAGAATGTTGGCTGTGTGGTCCTGAAAGCAGCTCTGAAGGATCGTGGGAAGGAGGTTAATGCATTTTTTAATTTATTTTTTCCCCCCTCCTTCGTCTACCTCTCCATCACCAGAAAAGTGCCCACGACCAGGGTGGGAGATAGTAGTGTGCTAGATCCCAGTCTGCCTTCTCCAGGGGTGTGGGGGGGGGGAGGCTGCTCCAGTCCTGCCTTCCCAGCAGCATCTCCCAGTCACAGCTGCTGGATAATGGACAGCAGCCCCAGGTTTGGCTGCGAGAACTTAATCTGCCCTGTCGTCCCTCATTACTGCCACTCAGTGCCGTCATGTCCAGCCATGAAGGGTCACAAGATGACATGAGAGAGGTCGGGTGGGGGTGTATAAAAGGGCCTGGCGAGCACCGGGAAATATGGAAAGGCTAAAAAGAGAACAGTTCCCCCAACGATGCTCCCAGCCGCTCGGTGGGTTGGGGCTGAAAGCGAGTGGGTTCACACTAAGTTTTCCCGAAGGTCACTCGGCAATATGGTAACTCCCAGCTCGGCTGTCAGTGCCCATAAAGGCAGCTCTCCTCACGGTGCGGGGGTGGGGAAGGGAAGGAGGTTTGTTTAGAAGCATTAGCGTGCCCCTCCCCCGGCCCCATTAGTGGCCCTTATTAAACCAACACAGACAAAGAGCAAAGATGCCCTCGTTAATGGAGAGTCTCCGATAATTACTCTGCTCTGCCGCTTCTTTTGGGGCCTGAATGGCCTTTGAATAATGTTTCTCTTGCTGTGGTTGCAGACAATACCCTCGCAGACTGCTTTAAGCGGTGCCAATCCCATTAGCAGAAGAATAGCAGAGCTTTCTGGTTGTGCGGGTGTGTGCTCACGGGGAGGACAGCGGGCTCCCAGTGGGAAGTGGGCTATGCTGCCCACTGCTTCGCTTGCTTCTCCTTCCCTCCACGGCCCAAGAAAGCAAAGCAGGCGAGTGCTGGGCGAAGCTCACGCTCAGGAACAATCTCCCTATTGAAGCAGCGCCCAAGGCAGGGGGCTTTGGGAGAGCTGTGGTGCCCCTCACCGCAGGAGCGCAGAGGTGGGCTCACCAGAGGGACGGGGAGAGCGGGGAGGCAGAAGAGGAGTGCCTCCAGCCTTCCCTCATACACCCCTGGCACAGCTTTCCTCTCATCCCTACACAAGACACCAAAGGGAAGGGAGGTCCAACAGCCTCCAAAATCATGGTCTATGCTGCTGCTTTACCACTGTACAGAGGAAATGAGGGGACAGTCGTGACTTTGCATCCAGTTCATTACAGAGCATGAAAACGGCTATACCTCTCAATTTCGGGAGGGTTAATTTTCTGCTGCACACCCCAAGCAGGCAGCTAATTAGTGTCTTCAATAGGTAGCTATCAACCAAACTTGGAGGAGTTGGAATAACTGTACCTGAGCCTTTCTCTTTGATCTCCACGTCTGCATGATAAGTGAAAATAGTGTATAGCTGGGCTGGCTGCGGTGTTTAATTTAGTCATCTGATGATATTTACTTTCACAAACATGAACTCGAGCAACAATTATCGGAAAGGCTTCATCTTGTGCTGAACGTGCCAGTTAATGGCCTTTCTGTGAGGTAATAGCTTCTATGTAGGGAGTCAGTAATTAAAACGTGTGAAAAAAGGCCCCTTCTTCAGAGGCAGCGGGGAAAGACAGTGGGTCTAATGCTCAGCTGGTGTGAACTGGCAAGTCTGTGAATGGCCACAGTAAATGGGCATTGCTCCTTCCACTTTGTCAGCAAAAGATGTGCCCAAAGGCTTCTTGAGAGTTTCCTTGATGAAAAGAAAGATGTTTGGGTTCTTATCGACAGGAGCCAAACTCAGGAATACACAGTACAATGATCTGGTCTTTGGAAGATGATTCTGCGGTACTCATGTGAGATCTTGAGATCTAAAGAGGAGCACTCGATCCTGCAAGCTCTCCCACCAGGAAAGCAGCTAAGTTTTTAGTGTTAACAACAGAGGGAGAAAATGGCTCTGTTATTGTTAACTCTCCAGACTTCCAGAACCATTATCTTAAAACTAAGAAAAAGCTGAGATTTTAAATACTCCAGGTAGAAGGAAAATGATTTCCTCTATGTCTTCATCATGTGGATATATAGGGCACAGTTTGTTTACTCGTACAATTAACTACCAGATGGCTTTATGCACTCTGTTCAGTTTTGGGCCATATGTTCATGGTTGATGAGCAAGGAGGACAAAGCTGGAAGTCAAGCTGTGTGGAAGGTTCTTTTGGATAGCCGCCACCATGCCTTTAACCAGTGTATTGTGCTTGAAACAGGTCATGATTTCATGTTGCAGCAGAGTAATGGGCTTAAACGATAACAATTGCAAAGTCTGGAACTTGCATTCTTAAGTATACGTAGCAACAATAACAGAAAAATTTCCAACATTCATATTTCTTCAGAATTAGAGCTTGTTGTCCTGCAGCTTTGAAGGATAACATAGGTTGTTTATTCTTTTCCATTGGTACACAGACTATAGGAAATCTACCAGACTAGAGGAAGAAAATGTAGAGGCAGCTGTTCTCAGATCCCATTCGTTTAAGCTGTGGTAGAGGGATATGTGGGGGATTGCAGATAGAAAAATGTGATTTAGAAAAAAGATGGAATCTCTTTCTCCTGACAATAAAATGGTGGCAATTGTTTAAAGTGCTTCTTAGACAGAAGATTAAAGGAATGAACCCAAAGTGTTCCCTCACAGACAGTGTAAGAAGGGTGCCTGTTGATTGCGCTTTGCCAGGAAATGGAAAGTGTTACCCATCCTGATATCTTTGCTAATGGTTTCCAGCAGCTAAGAACAGAGTTAGGAATATCTGAAGCTGAGAAAAGTGCGCTTTAGGGGACTGAAAAGGCCAAAATTAAGAAACCAGTATCAGCCTCTTTCACTATGTGTTTCCCCTTTTTTCTCGGGGGACCATGATGTTTCCTGCAGACCCCTGCATGTGCACACTGTGAGGAGGGGGTGGGGGTGGGGTCTGCTGCTGGCTGGCCCCAGGGAAGCCTCTGGCAGGGCATGATGCCCTGGTAGGAGGTGCCTTTCCCATCTCCCAGGCAGTGAAGTGCTGGGGTTTGCACAATATGAACCATTGCAATGCCTGGAAGTGTTTGGCAAATGGTGTCTCAAGGAGCCTGGTGGGACATGCTTGGGCTGTAGGAGAGAGAGGGGGGCAGGAATAGTGCCTGACTGCACTGAATGCCTGGGGCTTGACTTCGCTGCTGAGATAACTGGGATTGGTTTGGGTTCGTGACACATGGTTACTGTACTTCCAGATTTATGGCTGCTACGTGTCTCTGGGAGTCAGTTTTTGAGCGGAAGGGTGATTTTTCTTGAACAAGGCCTCTCTGCTGTCCTGCCCTAAAAAGAAATTACATTTATGCCCTTCTGTAGCCTGAAATCAGTTTCCCGCTACAGGTGGAATATGTTATATGGGTCACTTCCCAGAAAACTATGTAAGGATGAGCGCAATGTTAAACACAGGCAGTTGTTCTTCAACACAGCAGTGAAATCAGAATGAGGGGGGGGAGGGATTTTTACACTTCTCTTTGAGTGCCGTGGACACTGTCTGCCTGCTCTCACCCCTGACATTTTTGTCCCCACAGGTGATGGACCAGTGTGCCCTTTGCCTCCCACACATGTATGCTGGGCCTGGAAGGGGAATTCACAGTTCATAGTTGGCAGAGAGGCAAAGTTCTGAGGCATTGTCAGACCTAGAAGTCCTAGAGAGCCTCTTTCCTTGTAGAGGAGCCCAAGAGGTAAATGTCTCAGTACCACTTGAGAAAAGGCTGGATGGCAATAAATAGCATGGCAAGTGATGGTACTGTCTCATCCTTTGAGGGATCTTGGAGAGTACGGTTGAATTAGAATAAAAAGATCAATCTTTGGCTGTTACCCAGTGAAGAAGCCATTCATCTTTAGGAGCAGGACTTGCAGTGTTTGGTGCTCTAGCAATATATTATTTGTAAAGGCCAAGATTAATTACTTTTCAGTCAGATAAACAGATATTTTTTTCGTGCCAAAGGCTTTCATTTATCCTTGTTGTCACTGGAAGGAGATACCCATATGAGCACAAGGTTTTTACTTGTGCTGGTCACGTTCTGCAGTGTATACCAAAATGTTGGCATGTAGGGACGGGAAGGAAAACTACCGATGGAAGCTAACCTAACACCTGCCTTTAGTTGTGGACTGAGAATCCTCTTCACGGACTCAGCTCAGCACCACATCTTTGTGCAGCTACGTTTCAGCGCTGTGTCTCTGCTGCTTCGTGCAGCACCGCTGACCCCTCTGAGACATGGTCAGTGAAACAGCCCAGTGCCCGTGGTTTTAAACGTGTACGTGGTGCTACTTGGCATTGCTCCGTGTGCACTGGACATCAAAATTCAGGTACATCCCTAATCGTCACATGGGTATTTCTTGCCATGAGGTTATTTTTACAGGACCTGTATTGTTGGGTGGGGTGTCGTGTTATATACCAACGAAATAAGTCATTTGTAATTGTTCTGTAACTTTTTATTTCCTTCGAGTAACGTGTTGTGCCAGAAATCTTTTTTGCTGCCCCGTGCCGATGGGAATTACTGCTTTGTGCTGCTCCCTGCAGCCCTCAGGCCGAGCTCGGTCTGTGTGCTTCCACTTGGGACTGGTAAAAATCCCTTTAGCATCTTGTGTTTTCCCTCTCTCCTCAAGTCACACATCCTCTCCCGGAGAATCTCAGCTGCTTTAAGCGTGGAGAGGGGCATTTTTACTTCTTACGTGGGAAGACCTGAAGGTCTTTGTAAGGGGAAATAAGAAGTTGGGGGGTTGCTGGGTCAGGCGGTGACAGCCGAGCCCCTCTTCCGCCCTTACCAGCGCTGGAGCAAGGCCCGAGGGGTCCCCGCGCCTGTCGGTGCCGCCCGGGGCACCCGCACCTCGGCCCGGGCCTCCCCGAGCGCCGGGGCTGCCGGCGGGGCGGGCGGCGGCGGCGGCAGGAACCTTGGTGCCGCGGAGCCGTTTCCCGCGGCGGCCGGGACGGCTTTGCGGGAGGACGCGGCCCCGCCGCCCCGCAGCAGCGCGGCGGCGAGGAGGGGCCGTGCCGTACTGTGCCGTGTTGTGCCGTACTGTGCCGTGTTGTGCCGGCGGCGCCGGGCCGGGGCCAGCGCGGGGAGCCCCTCCTCGAAGCACCGGCGGAGCGCGGCCCCGGGCGGCAGGTAAATAACCCCTTTGGTCTGCGGTCGGTGCGGGGCTCGAGGGGTCTGCGAGGTTCCCCGGCCCTAGCGGGCCGGGCGGGCGGGCCGGGCCGGGCCGGGCTTCCCGCAGCCCCCGCTGTGCTGCCGGCCCGCAGAGCGCGTCCGCGGGCCGAGTACGAGGGCCCGGGCGCCGCTGCGCCCGCATTTATAGCGCGGACACGTCTGTAGTCATGTGCCCGCCGGGAAAGACGCGTTCCCGTGTACATGGAAAGGCCCCGGGCTTTAGTTTTCCCCCCACCCCCGCTCACCATCTCGGCAGGAATTTGGGCTGCTCCCCATCGGCAGAATCAAGCTCCGGTCTGTGTGTGCACAGTGTGCGGGCATAGCTCTCTGTAGCCCAGGGTATGGCATCACTTCGTGGTGTTCTTACCTTGCTTTAAAATAGCTTGGTGTTTTGTTTCGTTTTTGTTTTAAGGGAGCAAGCACAAAACCACAGGCAGTGGAATTGCACCTTCTGGAACCACCCAGGCCTGACAGGAGAGTATCTGTTAGTGGGAATCTGTGCTAGCTGGAGTAGCAGCAGCAGTGCTGGGGTCCCTGGCGTGGCAAGGGGAGGTAAGGGAAGGCACTCGAGATTTAGGTTTACGTGAGGAATCAGGACTTGCTCCTGAGCTGTTTTCTGTTCTGCAAATACGCACCTATGGCCCTGAGCCTGCGAAGAGCTACAGGCAGATCTAATTTTAGGCACTGCATAATCCCACGGAGCGACAACAGAAAGTCACAGTATGTAAGAATAAGAAAGCATCTGAGCCTAATAGGAGTGGTACCCCTACACTTTAAGCAACAGTAGTTTTCGTCTTTGCCTCTTTCAAGGCTTATGTATCCAAAAGTAGCGAATTAAATTTAAGATTAAAAATTTCAGAGATCTAAAGCATGAAACAAGGCACTACATAGTGGAATGAAGGCTCTTGCCAGTCTGCAGTAGCTCGATATGTTATTTCTGCAGAACCTTCTCAGACAGAAGTCACATTTTGTGTTAACATCTCAATTTTGTCAGATGTTTTGAGATTTCTACTGGGCTTCTGCTAAGGTCTTCTGTGACAGAGTCATGGTTCAGTTTAGGAAACAGCAAGCAGTTGTAGGTAGTCAACACAAGGGTAGTCACACAGCTCTGTAGCGGTGCGTGTGGTTACAACCAGGCTGTGGGGTTAGCTCTCGTGGCAGGCCTGCCAGGACCTGAGGGTTTCAGTTGTGGTGGTAGTTTCCTGAACTTCAGCATTATTTGGATCATTGCTTCCATTCCTTCCCCTTCCCCTCTTCTCCTGATAATTAACGTGCCAAACTCTGTGGCCCTGTCTGTTTGAAAGACAAGAGGAGGACTTAGCTTGAGGTTTGAAATGAGTTAGTTGTTAAACACTGCGTGTCCATCAACGTCAGCATTCAACCACTAAGAGTTACGGGAAATCCAGGTCTCACTGTAGCGAGGCTCGTATTGTCCCAGCTGAGCATATTGGCCACCACAATTTGAGAGAGCAGTTGGCTGTAGTCACAAATCAGGGCTACTCAGAAAGCTGTGTGCTAGGCAGATTTGGATGTCAAGTACCTTTACTTAGAGCTTTGCCATGATCTCAGGAAAGAAATGTCTCCCATATTCTTGTGGGAGATGCTGTGTTTCCTACCCTCCTTCTGGGCTCTGGGGCAATGGCAGCTGTGGGGTTATACTGGGCTGGGCTGGAGCTTGATCATTGCGTGCTGCTTGGTGTGCCTCAAAGAAACTACCCTGCAGAGCAAAGTAAAAATTAATTGCGTAGATGGTAAAGGATTGAGCTATTATATTGCTATTTGTTCCAGCTAGTGCTTCATATAGAAAAGTCCCGAAGTATCTTCTGAGTTCTGAGTCCTAGTTATAAGGAGATAAATGTCTTCCTCTGGCAGCTCCCTTTCTATATGTCCTTCATTGCTTAAATGCAGCCACCTCAAGGTGCAGCAGGACATTGCTACACACAACAGCTTAAAGCTCAGCAGCCTGATTTCCAGCAGTCTCTGTAAATGAGTCCTGGAGCAACAACATCCCCAAGAACAAAACGTGCCTTTAATTTGAGTTCAGAACTCACATGGACAAACTGAAAATATCTTAATTTTTGATCTCTTTAAAAAACATATAAAATTAAAAATCAGGCTTTTAAGGGCTGGGCTGTCTTTTCATAGAATCATTGGCATGAAAGGACCTTAAAGATCATCTTGTTCCAGCCCCCCTGCCATGGGCCGGGACACCTCCCACTAGAGCAGGTTGCTCAAAGCCACATCCAGCCTGTTCTTGAGCACATCCAGTGATGAAGCATCCACAGTTTCCCTGGGCAACCTGTGACAGTACTTCACCACCCTCACAGCAAAGAACTTCTTCCCAATTTCCAATCCAAATCTACCCTCTCTAAGGTTTAAAGCCATTCACCTCTCGTCCTGTCACTATAAGCCCTTGTAAAAATGTCCCTCCCCAGCTTTCTTGTAGGCCCCCTTCAGATACTGGAAGGCTGCAGTAATGTCTCCCCGGAGTCTTGTCTTCTCCAGGCTGAGCAACCCCGACTCTTTCAGCGTGTCCTCACAGTAGAAGTCTTCCAGCCCTCTGATTGTCCTCATGGCCCTCCTCTGGATTTGCTCCAACAGGGCCATGTCCTTCTTGTGTTGGGCGCTCCAGAGCTGGATGCGTTATTCCAGGTGGGGTTTCATGAGAGTGGAGTGGAGGGAGAGCATAGTCCCTTCAGCATAATTCTACAAAGTGTGGGCTAGGGGGATACTTGTAAAATGTCAGTTGGTGTTAACCAGAAATGGTTTTTTTTAAATAATAATTAAAAAAAAAAATTTTATCTCATCTGCCTTATACAAAGTTCTCCCACATCCAAACAGGATACAAGGCCGGTACGTCATGGCAGACGCGATTAGAAATATTGGACTGAGTCATGTTGTTTGTTGTTGCTTGAATGCCTGGTTCAATCACGTTTCTTCTTGTGCTGGAGGAGGTTTGTATCACCCCTCTTGGATACCCTGCTCCCTGACAGTCTCTGTACTTCTGGTGCTGAACTCAGAAGGTAACAGGCTGTCTTGTGGTGTCTGCTTAGCAGGACAGGCAAGAGGAGTTCTTGTACTCAAAAGCAGCATGTAAAATGCAAGTTACACCACTATAGACAAACCTGTAAACACAAAGCAAGTGAACCCAAGCATGGAAATAATTTACCCTCCCTTGGGTTGTTATTTGAGACTACAGGTATGTTTAAGATGACACATCTGTGCCTCAGGCCACATCACCGTACTCCATTCAGTTTGTCCACATGGATTTTGTGCCTCAAGTGTGGGTTTGAGCTGTTTGCATCCAGACAACCTACAGGGTTGGTGCTAGGACTCACAGAGCCTGTTCCCCTACACCTGATATCTCCCCTGCGAGGTCGGTCAGCCAACAGGCAGCATGCACAATGGGGTAGTTTGGATTTTAGTCTAATGTAACCTAGGAAGGTGCCCACACGCTGATGAGTTTGTCTGGCCTGCAGCCTGGACTCTGTGTCACCATCAGCTAACTCCCCTCTGGTCAGTCTGCTTTGCTTTCTGTTCTTTTCCTTTCCAAGGGTCCTTCACCCTTTCTGCAGTCCCAGCCCAGCTATGGTATTTCCACTGGTTACTCATCCGCAGGAAGTGATGCAGCCCCTCATTACTTGGTGGTGCTCCCCAGCCAGAAGGGATGTGTGTCAGAGGGCTGCAAGGTAAAGGAGTTGGTGATCAAGATAGCAGGAGAGCCATACAGCAGTCAGTTTCTGGAAGAGAAAAGCTTTCTGTGGTCTTCCTCCACAGCTAGGTTCTTCGCACTGCACCTGCTTTGTTCTGGTGTAGTAGGCTGTTGTGTGCTTCTCAGCTTACAGTTTCTTGCATTTTAATTACTGTTTCCAAAGTGCAGTTAAAAGTGAAGATAATGTATCCAATAAGCTCTGCTTATTATTCATTACTGTCTGCTCATCACTGGCTGAGCTGTTTTGTAGCTGTGATGAGTTAGTTCCCCGTGCAGGGAGGATGCCTGGGGAGCTTCCTTGTTAAAGGCATTGGGGCAGATGAGCAGCTGGGGAAAACCTGTGCTTCACTTATCTGTCCTCACTATGGGTCTGCTTCCCCTCACAGAGTATGGCATTCTTTTTCCTCCCTGGTTTCACTTCTTTCTTCATTTCATCTTTTGTTTGTTTGTTTTTCTGTAGCGTGGAAGAGATCACAGCTGTCTTTTAGCTTGACTTGGAGTAGGTAGCAAGTTAACAGCAGCTGCTCCTGCTCTTTGCTTCTCCCTGGTGGGAGCTCTTAGCTCTTCTTCACTGATCGGTGTTGGCAGTGAGTTTCATCTTTAAGGGCACTGAGACTATGGCGAACAGGTGGGGAAATGGTTGTGCTTACCTTCAGAGTTACCCTTTCTAGCTCCCTATAGCCAAGGGCTCCTGACTAGAAGGCTGCTTTCTCCAGTTTTTGTGAGCTTTTCTTCAATATTATCAGTGGTTTTGTGCAGAAATATCATTCAGAAGGTATTTCTGTGAGACACTTCAAAATAGGGATCACCTAAAAATTTTAAACAATTAATTTTTCAGTCACATGTTGGGGAAAGAGGCTTTTGAAGAGGAGCTTTAAAAATGTTATCTAAAGACAATTTACCTGGGCTATATTGAACCCAACCGTTGACTGTCGTTGGCAACTGTTCCGTATGAGAAGTATCTTGTAGTTGTATCTTCTTTGGGAAGCACTGTAAATTTAATCCAGACATTTAAATGATGAATCTAACAAGCTGGTGTGCTATTGTTACTGACTCGGTGAACACAGCAGTTGGTCATCTGGGGTTTTGGAATCATGTGGGGAGAAAGCTTGCCTTGTGCAGAGGGAACGAAATACTGCCAGGATACAAGAAAATGTGATGGTTTGCACAATGACAGTGTCCCAGCTGACACTTGCTTCCTGCATTCATCCTTTATGAAATTCCTTGTTATCAATTTATCAGCTTTCAATTGCTGCTCAGGGAACTGGCCCCTGTATGCATGGGATTCATAACTGCTAGGAGTGTAAGTGTTTTGAACCAGGACTGCTCTTTGGTTACATATGGATGACATACAGTACAGTGGATCTGAATGGGGACGTCGTAGTATGCTGAGGCTTCAACCACAGCAGCTATGACACTGTGCTTCCTATACAGCTAAGGGCACCAGGGCTTCTGGCTGGGAAAGAGATTTAGACACCGTGACACTTTGGAAGAGCTTCTGGTCAGAACAAAACGGAGAATGTTTGCTGAGTATGCCTTGCTGTACTGCAAATAAAGAAAGCATCGTCTGCTGCCTGGTTACAGCAGGGGGGTGCTGGAAAGAGGGCTCTCTGCACTGCCTTGCATTCTGCTGCCACTCTCAGTTCTTCAACTTCTCCTGCAAGCATTCTTTGTCAGCAATGTATAGAAGTGTGGAGGCAATGATAAAGACCTTGTGTGTGACAGTCAGATGTCTGTGCATCCAGATTCTCTCTTCTACCCATTCAGGTGTGACCACCTGACAAATACAACTCTTAAGAGGTAGCACCTAAGTCTTCTGTTTCACAGCTTTTTCCATGGATTCTGCATGCAGAGCCTGGTCTTCAGGGACTGTCATTGACCAAAGTGGGTCCTATTTAGATTCAGGGAAATACTTGGCTGATGTGACCCAAAGAGCTAGTCAGAAGTCCGTGTAGTAGCAAAACCCATCTTCTGAGATTGTTCAAGGTGCCACTGGAAGACATTCAGGTCACAGGCTGAGGTTGCTCAGACTGACAGGCAGAAAAGCTCATTAGGTACTAGCTGCTCCAGTCCCAGTGGACTATCCAAAGAAGCTGTACATCTTTTATTCAGATGACCTGTGGTTCAGACCAGGCTTTTGTCACAGCCCATAGACTGGACTGTAGAGGTCCAGGACCACAATGTACAGAAATAAAGGTCCCCGAGGCAGCCTGAGTTTACCCTGCTACCAAATTGTTACCCAACTGAAAGAACATCTCTCTCTGTTTTCCTTGTTGACATTGGAGTCTCATCCCACAGTTGCAATGCAGCGCAAGATAAGCAGAGCTGGTGCCCTCAGCAAGATGCTGAGAAGGGGATAGGACAAGCTGTCCAGTGGCTGAGGCACCCCTGCTTTCTATTTGCACATAGGTAACTTTTAAAACTCCTATTGTGTTCTTGAGATAAAATCCTCAGAAACACCCAAATATTTGCCAGAAATTTGAGCCTAAGAGTCATTAGGAACTGATGAAACTTGGGGGACTTTGAACGGTATTAGCCACCTTTTGCTATCTTTTGCTGGCTGAGAACTCCTCTCATTTATGTATTTCCTCCTGAACCCATTGCTTGTGAACGTTGTTGATTGTTCCTTTCTAATTCTCTCTCCAAATACAAAAGAAAAGGGAATTCCCTATATATTTGTTGTGTCACTCATTGTTTTATGCATCTTTATTGACCTGTGTACTGAAGAGGAGGTCCTGTGAGCACCAAAACCAACAAGACTGCTTATCAAGTTGCATGATGCCTCATATTCCTCCTCCTTGATTCCCCCCTCTGCTTCCCAGTGTTTTCAGACCCATCTCACACTAACCACTTGTGCTGTGGCTAATTTGGAGGAACCCATGTGGTGGCACTGGCCTCCTCCTAGAAAGGATAATGTGTTGAGTTTTGCCTGGTTCTCCCTTAGGAGGAGGGTGAATTTGGGCCTATTTTCTGTCCAGTGTTGAACAACAGCTCACGAACTACATCTGTAAGGACATTTCTGCTTTGTCATGTCTAGTGGAGTTACCTGTGCAGTTCAAAAGAAAGAGGATAACTGGCAGATAGGCAGGATGGTGGCACAAACCCGGGTTCCTTGGGAAACCAAACTGAAAAGTGGTTCTTTTATAGACAGTTTTTGTATGGATTGGTGGGCTAAATAGGTGTCTTCAGCCACTGGTTCCTAAACATATGCTGGGTCTAGCTTTCTGTCCTGCCTGAGCTAGAATGAGCAGTCCTGAGCATCCTCTGTAAGCTGGGGGTACGCAGGGAGTGCATGTGGTGGTGGTGTGGGTCACCTGTGAGGTTGCTTTCTACCCTTGCTTTGTCCTTGCTTATTAATTTTTGCCATGCGGTACCTGGGTGTGTTCCCTGGGCTGTGGGCATCTGGAGGAGCACATCAGGAAGTTAAATGATCTCCCCAGTGTATGTTTCTTGCTGTTTGTTGTCCATGATTTTTCTTTGTTGTCCAACTGTACTGTCACCCAGGTGACAGCCAACAAGTCCTTACTCAACTTCTGTGCCTCATGTGGCATGACCAGTAATCCTTGCTGTTTACCTCAGCCAGCTGAGCAATGTGACTGCTATAAACTTGTGATAGTAAAGACTTTACTGATGGTGTAAGTGCACATTAATTACCTGACAGCTTCACATTCATGGGTGCAAGCTGTATCTGTGCTAGTACAGAAAAGCATGTTTTTCAGCTGCTGCAATCCCTGTGTCCAGCAGTATTTGCCAAGTACAGCATACTATGTTCCTTCACCTTTTTTTTCAGTAAGACTAGTTTCCAGGGGCCTCGATGAGCTGTAAGGTTTCTGCTTTCCATGCCAAATCCCTGCTTGCAGTTGCCTATAGCTTTGGCAGTCTTCAATAGTTTGGACCGATGATTCTCTCTTCCTCTCCTATTCACTGCCTTAGGCTGAATGTCTTTGGAAAATTTCAAGTGTTTCCAAGAAACAATACATAAGACACTACATTTTTTAATAATTTAAAAGGAATTCATCCTATCCTATTGTTTGCCTTTTTTTCTCCCTTCGTTTGCTTTCCCTCCTGGAGGAGATGCTGATGGAGCTGTTCACTGCCATATTGAAGTCTGCTTTCATTGGGCACCAAGTGTGTGCAGAAGTCTGAGTTAAATGTTTGTTGAGTGCCCCTGTCAGAAAATGCCAAATTGTGCTTATGAACATGTTTGTGTGATTGCAGAATCCCAGTGCTAGTGGGAATTGCTTGTACAATTCATTCTTTGATCTGAGGAGGTTCTCGGCGATGTGGGAAGGGATGAGCCTGCCACATTAAGGGCACCTTTCAGTCCTTATTGAGCAGGGCAGACAGACTAGTTTGGAAGGTATGAGTACTGCAGTTTGTGAACTGTGTGATGAAGGGGCCTGTCATCTTCTCATGACCTTGTGATTCAGCATCTTACTGGATATGACATCAGTTTGTAGTTTGGCATCACCACATTTGGCTGCATGACACTGGATAGCTCCAGTCTCACAGGATCCAGAGAAACGTGTGGCCACATGAAGCCTCCAGCGTTTAAAAATGAACCTGTTCAATGTAAGTGGCAATTTTTACCCCTTGCTTTCCACCTTTCCTAATGATTTAAAATCAATAACGGAGCAAAATTGCATCTGATACCACTGAAATGATTCAGTGTCATGTCACATGGCTCTTCTGGAGTGCTTGCTGCTCCAGTCCCTTGAGTGACAGCAAGGCTGTATTCTCTGCCACCCCCTGTGAAGCAGCATCTTTGAATGGGCCAGCCTGTAGCTCTCATTGTTGGCATACGAGTAGTGTTAGTGTTGGTTCTGTTCAAGTGAATGCCTGTTGCAGTTTTGCAACTTCCAAGTATCATTCTTGCTTTAAAGGCGTGCCACAGGAGGATGTAGAATAAGTGGATAGGTTGCACCACATCACGTCCTTTAGCCTGTTCCTGGAGCTCCCAATCTCTAAGGTACCAGGGAGCAGAATGCTGGGAAGAGGAATGAGCTTCAAGAATGAACTCTATGCTGCATTAAGCTGACAATGCAGATGTGCCCGAGATGACTTTATTTCTCATCACTGTCAACTGGCAGTGTAGGACAGCTTTGCAAGGGGTCTGTTCCTGTACTGTTCTGGTTTGAAACCACTCCAGGTCTGTTTCGTTCAGCCCTCCAATTGTGGTTCTGGCTTTGCCTTCAGTGTCTTAGATTATGTTCACTTCTTAAAACTCATTCTAGTCCTCGTTCACTGTGAGGCTACTGAAATGAATCCTTGCAAAGAGATAAGGGAAGAAAGATCCCAGTGTAAAGGTTTGAAGTTTCTGGAGTTGCGTACGTGATTATTTATTGCTTTTGGAAGTTATTGACTTGGAGTGTATTTGCAGAGATCATGGTGTGAACTGGTGATCTGTTAGGAGTGAGGGTGAGCTGCTGCTTTTGAACACGACTGTGTGGTGGCTGGCTGTGCTGGAAGCAGGGCTGGGAGGAAGCCAGAGGTGGGGTGATTGCAGAGGGGATCAGTTTGTGCTACAGGTTTCCATGCCTCCTCCTTCGGGGGCTGCTGACCTTCCTTTCTCTGGCTTGCTATAGGAAAGGGTGCCTGTTTAAAAGACTTTGCTGATAGAAGTTAGGCAAATACCGTTATGGATTTTTTAAAAAGGGAAAAAAAAAAAAGGAAGAACCTTAAATAGAAGTATTATCTGTGTTTGATGCTGTTTAATAGATGTTTTTTCCTGCTAAGTGTAAATCTTCATAGGTCTTGGTAGCGCTTCAGCTATTCACAAGCTATTGAGCTGCTAATTATCGGCCCTGCCCAGGCTAATTAGTTCTGTTAAGAATGTATTAATCTAGGCAGAGCTCTGAGCTAATGCAGCTTTGCTGCTTCTAGGACTTGAGCTGTTGTGGTCAAAACTGGGATGTAGGTCTCTGATTTTGGGCTGTTCTGCGTGCATAGGCCCTAGGTATTGCCATTTCTCCCAGCAGCTGTGAGAGCTGTTCTTCCACGAGCACAAATACCCAGTCTCCAGGTCCCCAAGACTTGCACACATTTGGCTGATTTCCCCAATTTAAACATAACCTATTGTGCTCTTCCCTTGAGTACGGAGGCACTGTGGATGGTGCTTCAAGGGGGAGAGGTTAGAAGGCAGCAGACGTGGTGCAACTCAAGTCAGCAATGAGATGCTCCCTTTATTGCACCACAGAGAATAGAAACCCCTCTCACTATTTCCTCCCAGGCGTGAGCTCAGGTAGGTCAGTACAGCTTTTTCTAGCCTTAAAATTCTTCGCTATTCTTATGCTTTGCCAAGGGAGTCAACAGCTTGGAGGTAAAGATCTGCAGATTTGTGATGGTGCCCGTTATGGTATAATGTGTTTTGCTAGTAGGATGCACTATCTTTCTGGGGCTTAGCTTGCCTAACGGTTTCACTTAGGTTTGCAGTGATATTCTGGAGAGAAACTCTGTGCAGGACTCTGCAGCAGCCTAATAACGTTGATTTATTAGGCAAATATCACAGTTCTGTTTAAGCAGACAAGGAGGCAAAGTAGCTCCTGTAAAACTTGTGTTCGTGTCCTAAAATTGGGAGTAAAAGTAATACAGAAGAAAAAGGCAAACTGTTTCAAATTGGTTGGCCTATTTTACTAACCCTTCATTTCTCAACCTTTTCTTACAGCCCCATGGGAACCCGTACTAAGCCTTCCGAAAGTGGCTGCATTCGTGATGTTAGTCAGTACCACCTCTCAGTGCAGCTTTCTAAAGCTTGGTTAATCAGCGGCACCACTTCGGTTCCCCTTTAGCTGATGCCCTATCCTGCTCTCTGCAGGTTCCGGTACAAGAAGTGATGATACACAGAGTTCACACACAGTGAACAACAGAAACTTCTCAGAGGGGTTCTTCATGCACAAGAAGTTGGTGCGAGATAAAGGAGGAAGTAAAATCAAGGGAACTGTGGCTGTGAGAAGAGGGATGTGATTAAATGTATTTATCTGGGGAAAGGCCTGTACTGAAGTGATGTTTTGCTTTGCTTTACAGGTGCTCTCCGTTGCTGTGAGCTTAGTTCATAGAGGGACTGTAGCCCACTCGATCAGCAGATGTTAAGTCTCCCATCTGAAGACGGGGTGATTTGGTTCCTGTCTACCACTAAGGACTGTGGTTGGTGAATGTGTTTGTCCCACCACCTCTAAGCTAATGGTGTGCCAAGAACAGATGTGGAGTGGCTCTTTCTCTGCATATTGATGTGGTATCTTCTTAACGCATCACGAAGCCTCAGGCTCACCGGCAGCACAGGATATGGAGGCTCTTGAAGTTGATGACATTAGCCCTGCCTTGGAAGTGACCGAAGACTTTTTCAACAGTTTTGATACTAAGCTTGAAAAGATCGTGCAGCCCTCTGAGGTGTACGGTGTACAGGAGGTCCCTGAACTGGTTGGGCACGAGGTATTTGATCAGCTAACAGAGAGCAGAAACCTGAGGAACGTCGCCTCCTTAGCCAAAAGTAGCCTCATCTGGGATCACTGCAAAAATGGCCTCTTGGAAACCAAAGCTCAGACAGCATTCCCTGCCAAAGACCAACGTGTGCTGCAGAGGGGAAGAGCTGCTGACAACCTCGCTTGGGCAGGGGAAGGGGAGACGGCAGCCTTTAACATCTTCGGTATCTGCCAGCGCAGGAGAGACCGGCCCCGCTCGGTGAATGACATCCTGGTGCAGAACGAGGAAACCTCCGCGTTCAAGCCGGGACACAGCAGGTCACGCTCCGATATCAGCCATGTCAACTGGGGAGTGGTCTTCAGGGGCACCTCCCTGCAGCAGCCACCTGCACCTGGTCAGGACAATAACTGTGCTCTGCTTTCTTACCTGGCGTTGACCAAGGGGGAGGACATCCAAGGAAACACAGGTTTGTGCTGGTGCTTTATTGTTTCTGTTGATGGGAGGGCTTTCCTATGTGGTTTTAATATTTACCTTGCAAGAGGAGCTGCGTGTCTAAAAAAAACCAAACAAAAGCGCAAAAAAGCAACTGTGAGGTAGCTCTTAAGGGGATAGAAATCAGCATAGCCCTGTTGTCTTTGATATAGCTCTGTTTGTTTGCCTGCCTAAGGATCAGTTTTTAAACCAACCTTGACTTCTGTTCCTTTCATCGTTTCAAAAGTTAAGCTTGTTTTACTTTTTGCTTCTATTTTGTTCAGTTTGACTCGGGGAGAAGGGGGGAGAATAAAGTTGTTATAGATTACCAATAATTTCCTTAGCTGATACTCCCAAACTAAAAAACCATTGAATGCTACAGCTATTGGGAGAATGGCATATGCAAACAAAGGCAGTTTTCATAACAGTTAAAGAGCAGTCATTAAAAAGAGGGCATACAAAGCTTTACTGTGAGGCCTGAGATCTCTGCTCTGTTCCTTTAAGAAATGTTGTCTGTTCAGCCCATAAACAATTAACAAAATCTCAAGCATGCAATTTGTGCTTGCCAATATTAAGGCATCTCTGCCAGCTTTGTATGGAGTACAGGAAGTCTTGTTATCAGATTGAGGCAGGCGTCTCCAGTGAAGCGATGTTTCAGCAAGTGATACTTTCTCCTTCTCCTGTCTCAAGCAGGGCACTGGAAGAGGTTGTGCTCAGGGCTTTAGAAACACTGACCTGGCATCTCCATTTCCAGGATTTATTTCGTAGATACCAGAAATGGACTGGGCACTTACGGAAAAGAAGAGCAGCTAGCACCACAAAGAATTTAATTATCTAAATAAAGCCAGGACTTAACACGGGAATTGAGAAGTCAAAAGGTTGTGAAAGTGTGCGTGTATATGGTGGAATGACTCCAGTTATGAATAGGTAGGCTGCTGAGGGTTGAAACAAGCCTTTTAGGTTAGGTTTTTCCAGATGACAGAATGGTAGGGGTTGGAAGGGATCTCTGGGGATCCAACCTCCCTGCCAGAGCAGATTTGCCTAGAGCAGCTTGCTCAGGATCGTGTCCAGGTGGGTTTTGAAAGTCTCCAGAGAAGGAGACTCCACAACCTCTCTGGGCAGCCTGTCTCAGTGCTCTGTCACCCTCATGGGAAAGAAGTTTTTTCTTATGTTCGGGTGGAACTTCCTGTGTTCTAGTTTGTGCCCATTCACCCTCGTTCTGCCACTGGGCACCACTGGAAAGGGTCTGGCTCCAGCCTCTTGACACCTGCTCCTTAGCTACTGATCAGCATTGATAAGCTCCCCTCTTAGTGTTCTCTTCTCCAGACAAAACAGGCCCAGGTCTCTCAGCCTTTCCTCATCAGAGAGATGCTCCAGTCCCCTAATCATCTTTGCAGCCCTCTGTTGGACTTTCTCCAGTAGTTCTCTGTCTCTCTTGACCTGGGGAGCCCAGAACTGGACATAATATGCCAGATGTGGCCTGACTAGTGCAGAGTAGAGGGGGAGGAGAACTTCCCTTAACGTGCTGGCCACACTCTTCTTCATGCACCCCAGGATACCATTGGCCTTCTTGGCCACAAGAGCACACTGCTGGCTCATGGTGAACTTGTTGCCACCAGGACTCCCAGGTCCTTCTCCACAGATCTACTTTCCAGTAGGTCAACCACTCACCTGTACTGGTGCCTGGGGTTATTTTTCCCCTGGTGCAGGACTCCATACTTGCCTTGTTGAACTTTATTAGGTTGGGTAAGTCAGCTGTTCTGGAGCATAAAAAGCAGGTCCCTAAATGTTTGTGTTTATGGATGTGTGCGTATATAAATATATATAATATGTGTGTGTATATATACACAAACCTATAGGTTATTGTGTTCTATTGCAATGTAGCTGCTGTATCCCAAAGAATGGTGCTCTTGGCTGACAAAGACAAGTAACTTGCTGTTATTTTTATGTAGGGGGATATGATGATTCCCATGGAGTGGAGTCTCTGTTCTGCATCTCATGGAAGGGGTGCAGAACAGGAATGCCCCCAGAAGCCTGGAAACAGAGCTCTTAGTTTTTGCCAGCTGTATCCTGGGCATCTCATGAGTTTAATTTAATATGTAATATCTATATATGCCTACAGAAACACCATTAAAATCTAGCCATTAAAAGCTAATACATGTCCCCGAGAGCATTTTAAGCTTAATCTTTTTGGCTCAATTTACCCATGCAGCCTTCAGAAAAAGAAAGGTGTTCTGTTACTTAAACTGGTTATAATAAGAAATACCTAAGCCATTCTGTATTTGAAGACCTGTTCATGTTCTTATTTGGTGAGTGTTGCTTCAAACTGCCACTGGATCCCCAGTCTGCAAGAACCAAGTTTCCAGACCAGCTGGTGCCGAGTCCGGGCTGAACTGGTCTCCCTTCTGTCCGTCCAGGGCTGAGGCAACTGCAGGAGTACGTTGGGGTGTACCCTCATGCACTGCATCTCTGTCTGGGGTGCAGCAAATTACATTCCCCTCTCCCTTACACACAGATGCAAGACAGTGTGATGCAACTGTTCATAAAAGTAAGCAAAATAAAAAATGGAAACGATGATGTAGGGTTTTCCTCCCCCTCTGGCAAACAGAGTAATTTTATTAGGAACTGCAGTGCTGGGACGATGTTGCTTCTGAAGTCAGGGACTGCATACTGTGGTCTCTCCCCTCTCCTGGGTGAGAGTCTCTGTGCTTTCAGAGGCTGGGCTGTCTACAGTATTGTCCTCCTTCCACCCTGGCTCCTGCTTCAGCCCTTCCAGTCCGCTTTGCGTAGAGACAACGGACCCAGGGAGATGCACCAACCCTCTGGAAGTCCTAAAAGGGCCTTGCTGTATCCAGAGGGAAGTCTATAGCAGGATTTAAAACAGTGTCTAGAACAGCTTGATAGGAAACCTTCAGTGATACAACCGTGAGAGGAAGAGGAAAGACAAGATCTAACCTTGGGATTCCTTAAGCTCGGTTGTGTCCAGGATTCAGTCACCTTCTCTCTGTGTATACCCAAGGTGTGCTGCTTTGATAGTAGCAGTGGAGTTCAGTTGTACTCTTCCTAGTCCCTCAGCAGGCACTACTACCCTTTAAATGCAGTCAATCCAATTAATTTTTTTGTCCTTGCAGAAGTCAACAAACTACGTTAGTGTGTGATGCACTCTTTATTGTTATGATTTCATGTTAAGCAGTTTGTAGTTTTGAGTTATAACTGTGAAGACCTTGCATCTATAGTTTTGTGAACTCTAACAATATTAGCACTCAAGAAAACCAGAAATTGACAGATTTCCGTGAAGAAATTATTTATTTATTTTTTTTTAAACTGATCTGCAATAGCACTGGCTATCTTATAGCTCATCAGTTCCAGAATTTCTTTATGGTACCAGGAACAAGTCCCACAGCTGTGCCAAGTGCTGCTAGAACCATAGGCCTCTTCAAAATGGCTTTTTATGGAAGAAATTCAGTATGGTCAAGTTCTGGGATCTTAGAGGTGAACAAAGCAAGATAGGGAAATGGATTAGTAAGAGTGGCTGAAGAACTTGTCCCAGTACTCACCTGTAGCCCAGCAGCAGTCAGTATCTCTAAGGTGCTCAGCCCATGCTTTTTCTATTGCTTTTTGCGAAGGTACAAGGCATTGGTCAGTGCTTGCTGCGGGCCCTCCAAGAGCCTTCCTGCAGGATCCCTTCTCTGTGGAAGGAGAACTTCTGTGCTCTGAAAATGTACTTTTTTAACCTGTTTCCTTAACTTGTTCCGTTCAGCTGTTGTGCAAGTTTTAGAAGGTAGCCGTGGTACTTCTTCCCCCTATGTGTCTGAGAGAGCCCACCATAGTGCTTGCTGCTACTGTGAGCTGAAAAGACAAAACCCAGGGCAAGAATGTAGGTGTTGCAGACCTGTATCTGGAACTGGTAATTATTCACCACAAAAGACCACAAAAGACATTTTCAGGTTAGTTAAAAGCTGCTGGAGCAGTAGAAGGGGTTATTGTGACCGCAGCCTGTGGACATAGCCCGTTGTGGGGCTTTACTGCAGATGAAACGACTGCATGTGCGATACCAAGAGCAACTTCAGTCACTCACTTCGGTCCCCTGTGTGGTGAAGGATTCCCTCTGGAGCCTGCAGAGGTCTCCCAGTCCTCCAAGACTGGCCGAGTTGCTGTGTAGATTAACTCTTCACAATTTTTTTTTTGCCCTTATCTTCATAGTATATTTATTACTATGAGCTTATCTGTTCCTGCTGCTTGCTTTTTAATAATACAAATAAAATGAAACTGGATCCTTTCCATCTGCTGTGAAAGAAAAGGATCTGAAAAGAAGCTGTGCCTTTTGGGGCTGTATCTCCTCGGGCCTGCTGGCAGAACTGCTGGTGTGCTAGAAATGAACGCTGCTTGTGCCGGGGAGCGGTGTCCAGCAGTCAGTGGAGCGAGCAAAGACGGAAGTTGTAAGCAAATTCAAGGCAGGCTTTTGTATTTCTGGGCGTGTGGCCTGGCAAACAAAGGGAGAATGCTGCTTCTGTCGTGTCCAGCCAAACCTCGCTTAGATCATTAAAACACAATGTGTGAGCAGTTGTCTTTGATAGTAACGTGGGTATTTTCACCTAAACACAACCGCTCCCAGGAGTGTGGGTGCTCTTCCGGGATAGCTGTTTTGTTTGCCTGCCGTGCCTGCGAGCTTGGGGAACTCCAGAGCCATCCCTGTGCTGAGCACCTGCATGCTGACAAACTGTCCTTGCTGCAGAAGGCTGGCTGTGGCCTCGTGCCCCACTCCAACAAGCAGCTACGGAGGTATTCAGCCAGCCCCGGGGATTTTGGCAGTATGCTGTGTCAGGAAGCTGAGTTCCCGGGGTGTTTGTAGCACTGTGGCATGGCAAAATAGATGTGTCAGAGAAAGGTGACTGCCTTAAAACTGGCCAACAGGCACAACTTCTGCTGTGTCTGATTGAAGCCAGGATTTCACCTCCTTTCAACTGACCGGTTTAAAAAAAAAATACCGTTTTTTTCCCCTCTCTCTTCATGTTCTGTGTTTTTTGGTTTTTTTTGTTTGTTGTTTCTTTTTTTATCTGTCTAGGATCCTAGACATCGTTTGGTTCACTTTGAAGGTATGGTCTTGTACAGGGTATGTTCCAAGAGAGGCTTGGGCCCCTCTTCGTATAGCTCTTGTACATATTGCATACTTCTCTAGTGCTTTTTTGGAGAGGTAAGGCATCTAAATCTGTATTTATGAGCAACACACCACTGATTCACAGGTTGGGGACTGGAAGCAATCCTTGAGTTCTGAGGGCTCATTTTACAGTGCTGTTTTCTCTTATTCTGGTGACCACACAGACTGTATGTCGGGGTGTTTTCTTTCTTTGCCGGATATCCTCGCCTCTGGCAGCAGTGGTGGTGGCTGGTACTGGCTCTCTCTGTGATCTTGGCTGATGCAATGTTTAGTAGTATGTTTCAGTATGCTGAAGCAGGATTGTGGTGGTGGGTCACAGAGCAGCAGGACAGCAGTGCCACCAGTTGCCACTGTTGTCCTGGTCAGGAAGGAGCTGCAAAGACAGCTAGCTGCAAAGGGGAGATGTGGCAGGTATGGGAGCTGCTGCAGAGGTGGAAGCAGCCTGAGATCCCGAGAGGCCTGAAATACTGAAGGTGTGGCATGCAGCCTTCACTCCTCCCTTCCAGTGATGGCCAAGTAAAGCCGAGTTGCCATTTGTGATTTTGCAAAACACCCCTGTAGCACTGTCTTTTGTCTGGTGTGTAAAAACTACACAGCCAGGGCAGAGCAGTAGGCCGTTAATTGCCTCTTGGGATGGCAGGACATTACAACTCTGTAGTATTGTGTAGAAGATAATGGTGCTGCTGTCTGAGAGGCAGATGTGTGGAAACAACACTTCTGCACCTTCTCCTCTGGAGAGCAGGAAACCTCAAACCGCTTGGAAATAATCCCAGAGGTACCAAACCAGTTGGAGAACTGATGCCCCCCCTGTGGCCAATTTATCTTCAGCATTAAAAAGTAGTCAAGAAAAAGGTAACTGTACTGCAGAGCTGTGGGGCCTTTTAAGATTTGAGGAGGCAAAAATGTAATTTAAAATAAAATGTGAGTTGGATGCTTTCCACCATGGGGGTCCATAAGTGCCAGGGACTGTCTGCGCATCTGGCAGGAGATAGGCCCTTCTGCCAGGAGATTACAACTTAAAGCACCACAGAGTAAGGGAGAGTGAGTAGGGACGAAGAGATATGAGGTGCTTTGCCCAAGATCAAATGGGAGTATGATTTGGATCACCTGACTTCAGCTCATCTGATGGATGATACTTCACCCCCACTAAGACCCCTGGCTAATTTGGGGAGTGCAACTGTTGTTCTCTCCAGGCTCACTCCTGTTCTCTCCTTGGGCTTGGGCACCCTCTGAGCTGGTGGAGCCATGGGGGGCTGGCAGAGAGCAGCAGCAGCAGAGGGGGCTAGGCTGGGCAGCTGCCCTGAGTGGGGGGCCATGTGACCCACTCCACTCCCTTGCCTGGGAGACTGTGGGAAGGTGCAGAGTGATGGAGAGGGAGTGCAGTGGGAGGCGATGGGAAGAGCTCACATACAATGGACAAATCCACCGTGCAGGAGAATTACAGTAAACATCACTAATGGGTTTGATTGTGAAGCTGCTCAGGTTGGAAGGGTTATTCTTTACGGAGATTTTTGCTCTGGAGTTACAACACTCCATAAAGCTAATGAACAGAGTTTTCATCTCCTGGGGCAGCGCTGATTGCTTCCAGTGATGTAGTGATGACTTTCATAACTGAATTTTCAAGTTAGTTACTGTCATTCCCTTAGTGGTGTCAGCTAACTCTCCTAAGGTGAACTGACCCCATTTTCATAGCTTTGACAGTCGCTTTATACCCTTTCTTCCTTCTTTTTAAAGCTGAATTGAGTGAATTTATAAAAATAAATCAGCAAATCCATCTTCATTTGATATTCTCACTTCTTTTGCAACTGCTGCTGTTTTATGCATCTCCTGGCTGATAATAGGTAAGCATCTCTTTCAGTGTGTTATACTTCTGTCTCTGCCAGGCTCAAGTCCTGTTCCAGATTGGTCTTGTACTTTGAATCCAGCCTCCTTCTCCACTGCCCCTTGGCACAGACACTGTGCTGTGCAAGTGTTTGACTTGCTGCAGATGAACAAAAAGGATTGGATGGAGTGGTTGAGCCACCAGGATCCTATAGACGTCAGCAGAGTTTCTCATAGGTTTCTCATACAATGCCACACCTGAAGGGAAAGACATAAGAATAATTTGTTCAGGTTCTTTGTACATCTGTTCAGGCAGTTGAGTCAGTCAGGAGCTTATTTTTGGTGCACAGCTAAGTCAACCTCACTAGCAATACATACATCTAAAATGAAGAGTTTGCAAGTTCAACATTCTCAAAGCAGATTTTGCTTTCCCTAGACCTAAGGCTGATGAAAAAGAGTGAATACCTTTCTGGTGGGGAGAGATGCTGTTTCTTTGTATAAATCAATGTAAACTGCTGCCTAGTTACAAGTCCCATTGTTGTAGTGGTCACTTGAAAAGAGGTGGCATTGGGAGAAGAAGCCATATTTCACTCCAGGACAGCCATCTGCTGGATACTTGTAGCTAAATATCAATGCCATTATTTCAGGACCAAGTGGAATCAGATATGCTTGCCTGAAAGAGATACCTGCAGAGCCAGATGGGAAAATAGATGAGAAAAAAATACTGTGTTTTTAAGTAAAAGGGAAGTGAACATTGTGGATCTGAGTCACACTGTCTGAGGCACAATTTGTCCCTGATCTAGCAAACCGCAACAAGCAGGTCAGTAGCTTAACCCAATTTGAGCACGTTTTAGGTCCCAAAGGTGTCTGCTAAGTTCTGTGAAAATCAGAGAGGAAGACTGTTGGCAAAAACTCATGTAACTTACGTTTCTCTCTTACTAAGCATTAGAGAATCCAGAGAGGAGTGCTACCTCAAGAGACAAACCCCTCAGAAATTAGACATCTCTGCTGCTCTTTTCCAAGTTACTTGGTATAACTGTCATCAGAAATGCTTCAGTGGTGAAAAACAGGGCAAGTTTTCCTGCTGCACCAACAGGGACAAAAGTACAGTCAGTTGTCCAGGAGCATATAACTTCTGAACATGGTAAGATGACATTTGGGCTTGCTCTCCTGCAGTGCTGGTTGCACCAACTGCCCCTAAGTGTGACAAGGGGTTAGGTGCGTGCTCGGTGCAGGGTTCATAGCTGCGACAAGTGGGCAGTTCCCAAAGAAGAGGAGAGATGCTGAGGAAGATACTGCCTTGTTCCCAGCTGCTGAGTCTCTCTTTGTTTCCCTCTGCCTTCTTCCCCCTCTTCCCTTGAAATTATAACTCCAAATGGCTCAGGCATGGACCATTTACTGTGATTATTTCCTTTTTTATTCACTCTTCTGCAATTTACTCTCCCCGTCTCTTATAGGGAGGAAAAGAGATGCAGTTTCTGTTTGGAAGGTGGATGCAGAGATGGTAGCATTTGCTCTCTGAGTGGAAAGGTGTTATCTGGCACACTGCACATCAAGGAGCTAAAGGAGCAGAGGGTTGTGAGGGGGTGTGTATGTGTATGTATGTGTAGCATATGGATTCAACCTGTCTTTGCCAGCATCTATTGCCCTGACCTAAGCAATATGAGGCATTTGAATTTCAATCAAGTTGGCTGCTGGTTCTGTCCCAGTTAGAACAAGAGCCAGTGGAGCTGATTTACAAGAGCTTGAAGAGACGGAGTGGGGCAAAGGAGGGAGAGAGGGGTGCCTCTGTGAAAGGCAGGGAGAATGAGTCTGTCTCCAACTCAACAAAAGACAAGCAAACCTGTGTGCAGATGAAGGAGGGGTGGCTGGGGGAAGGTTACGAGTTGTCTTATTATGGAGAAGCTTGAACTGTCATCTGTACTTGATGGAAGCAAGAGAGATTGCAGTTGGAGCTGCAGAAGCGCTGCCTCCCTGATTGGATTAATAGAAAGGGAAGATGACTCTAGAATGGCTGCCCATTATCTGCACTACAAAGGGATTAGTGTGGATTTCAGAGAAATTAATGGCTTTTGAGTTAGCGCAGAAATACTAATGAATGTCAGGGCCAGAGATGTACGGTGGACAAAATTGGTTTCCTTTTTGCGTGTCCGTGCGCGCGCATGTGTGTATCTATCCATTTGGGCTATGAAAGCGTGCTTTTTGTCTACCATTCTGAGTTTTAGATTAGGCTCTCCGTGTTCATATTTAGCTGAAATATTCTCAAGTAGTTTATTTGTCCGCAAGGTATAATTATATTGATTTCTTTTCCGCCTTTTCATACCTAGTGCCAAAGCAGGAATTTTTGAATTGCTGTGGTTTTTGTCATATATGCTGGAAATATTTGTAGGTAAAGTGTAGCGTGCTTTGAACATGGTGTTAAATGCAGGCTCTGTTCTGAGTATGTGGGTGACCTAGGGAAGCTGAGGCTGAGTTGGCAAGGTGAAACCCAAGTGTATCCTTCTTGTTAGTGTGGATGGGAGGTAGCATCCTTCCCCCATTTTTTAACCCCCGTGAGGTTTGCGTACTTACATTAAGTATATCGAACAGTTACTTCTCATGTATGTTCATTAAGTTTAACTGAAACTTGTCTGCTTAATCCTTATAAATTCTTAAAGTTGGTCTTCCCTGAAGAGCTAGACAAAGCTTTTACACTGGTGCTGTCCTCAATCCTCCTCCTGCCTACATGTGAAACTCTCACAACCAGTGACAGCAATGCTTTCAGCCAAGGATGGGAGCATCTCCTCAGAATGTAGCTTACAGCCCAAGTTTTGCTTTCTCACCAGCTGGTATCAGAAGACCCTTGGACAGTAGCTGAGTCCTGCAAGTACTCAGTCCCTGACTCTCCTTGTGCTCGTGGGAGGATAGACAGACTCACCCATTAGCCAGTGGTGATGAGAGCAGCTTGGCCAGCAACGCTGGCTGTTTTAGCTGGGAAGCCCAGTACAGATGGGGATGCAGTAACTTCTATACAGGCTCATCTTTGGCTGTTTTCAAGCTTTGTTAAGCCCAGATGCTTCTGTTCTCCTAGCTCTGTGTTGAAGACCTAGGTATACTCAGAGATGATCATTTCTAAAACTTGTTAGAGCGTGGCCTGTTAACACGATTGGTAACTGGTTAAGCTGAAAATATTTTGCACCTCCAAGCTGTGTACCCTATCCCTCTTCCAAAGGTTGTCAGCCTGAGGGCAGAAACCAGGAGTGAAACAGCTCCTGTATTGCTGCGGGTTGTAACACTGCATAAAGGTCAATTGATGCTCATTTTGTTTTGACCTAATTGTGCTGGGCAGTGGATGAGGAGCTGTTCCCAGGTGTGTTGGGAACAGCAGTCTCCAGGGGAGACGGACAACTGGAGGCAGAAACCTATTCACTTCTGTCTTTTAATTCTGCCACTGTTTCTAAGTCAAGATCCATCACAGGTACCCTGACTGGAAGGATGAAGTAGAAGTCAAATGGGAGCAAGAATTTGTTCATTAGGGCTGGGTTGTTTTGGGGTGCAAAGTGTTAAAGTTGGTGTTAGAGAGTAACAGTGAATGCCACTGAATTGATACAGGGACCAAGGAAAATTGCATAGAGCCAATACGTCCAGCCCAAGGTGAAAATAAGATGTTTGCATGTGTTAACGTTGGCCAAAG
The DNA here is from genome assembly GCA_025331215.1 of Actenoides lindsayi. Taxonomy (NCBI): domain Eukaryota; kingdom Metazoa; phylum Chordata; class Aves; order Coraciiformes; family Alcedinidae; genus Actenoides; species Actenoides lindsayi. Next base: position 78,164 of record WTSP01011416.1, read on the forward strand.
TGGTACAAATTTGCATGGGAACGCTTTAAGACTCAGAAATGCTTTAGATAATTCCCACTAAATTCATATCGCTTCGGTGCCAAGAGTGACTCATGTATGGCTGGTTTTCTGGGGACAAAGAAAATTCCCTTCAACTTCGCCTTGGGCTCAGGTTTGTGAAGAGATCTGCTCTGAAGCACCTGAGGTGCTGAGAGGCTCAGATAGATGTGTTTGAGTCTGGGCAGCCTCTTACTTTTCATTTTTGGCCATTTCTGCTGGTCCTGAGTCTGATTCTCGTGAATCAGCAAAGCTCCTCTCTCATAAACGGAGCTTTGCAAGCCATTCTGATCCTGGGTCGTGCTAAAACATGGCAGGGAACTGCTGCCATTGGGCACAGCTCTCTGTTCCCAGCATCCTGTGTAAGCCCGGGTGCTGGCAGTGGGGTGGTTCCAGCTGGTTCCGGATAGTTCCGGATGGTTCCGGCGGGTTCCAGCGGCCCCACAGCAGGCGCAGCTGTAGCTGTGCCCATCAGCCACAGGTGAGGCCTCTCTGGCAGAGCCTGTTTCAGAAAGGGCAAAGCTCTGCACAGAGGTGTCAGGAGAGAGGAAACAAGTGTGAGGAGCGGCCCAGGCTCAGAGGAGGAGAAGGTGCTGCAGGTGTCAGAGCAGAGGTTCCCTTGCAGCCTCTGGGTAGACCATGGTGGAGCAGGTATGGTCCCTGTGGGACCCCATGCCGGAGAAGATGGAGATTGCCTGAAGGAACTGTTGCCTTGGAGGGCTCATGCAGGAGCAGGTTGATCCTAAGGGACTGCAGCCCGTGGAAAGGACCCGTGCTGGAGCAGGGGAGAAGTGGGAGGAGGAAGGAGCGGCAGAGAGCAACTGACCACAGCTCGCCATTCTCCTTCCTACTGTGCTGCTTGGGACAGAGGGGAGGTAGAGGGGTTGTGTGGAAAAGCATGAAGTTGAACATGGGAAAAAGAGGGGCAGGAGGAGAAGGTGGTGTTTTAATTTCACGTGTTTCTTATTGTCAAAATCTGGTTTAGTTGGCAATAGATTACTTGCTAAAATTGTACTCTCCTGGACTAGGTTCTGGGAGACTTACAGTGTTTTGTCGCTCTGTCACTATTCTGGATAATCTCAGGAAAATTGCTTTGTTTCACTGTCCCTCTGTATCCGTGGACCCTTTTTGTAAAGTGTTTTTGTACCTCTGGGTAAAAAAGTACTGTATTCTCGTTGGCTCAAACGTAGAGTCAGTGCTTGTGTTTGATAATTATAACCTACTGGGTGAAGGCTATTTCTGTGGGCCTATCCTCCAGATATGTATGGGTGGGAGAGATGTATAAGTGATGTAGCAATTTGAAGCAGTTATTTAAAAAGAAGTAATGGTAATGTTCTCATTTTGTTTCCTCTAGAGCACAAGCCAATGTTCCCAAATATTCTGAAGAAGGGATACGTAGAAATTAGAAGAGACAATGACAGCTTCTGGCAAACCTGTTATGCTGAGCTCTCACCATACAAGCTCTACCTGTATTGCTTGGACAGCAGTGGCAACCAGACTCTTCCCACTGTGTATCCACTCATGCATTTTCAAAGGGTGACTGTTATTGGTTGCATTGAAACCAAGGTGGTGGACGCTGTCCTGTCAGACAACTCGCAGCTACAGCTGAAGGCAGAGTCCTCATGGGAGGCTTTGGACTGGGGACAGAAACTCTGGGAAGTGGTACGTGCTTCTGTGCCTGCTTACACGAGACAGCAGGAGAAACTGGAGAATGTGCCAAAGCCTGAAAGTAACAGTGACCTTTCCCAAACCAATGGATTGTTAGACAAGCCTATGGAGCTCTTCCTGTCTGTGAATTTGACTGAAAATGCTAAAGAGTACCAAAAAATTCTCAAATCAGGGACTCTTTATAGATTAACTGTGCAGAATAACTGGAAGGCATTTACTTTTGTCCTGAACAGGTCTCATCTCATGGCATTCCAACCGGGTAGGCTTGATGAAGATCCTCTGCTGAGCTACAATGTTGATGTGTGCCTGTCGGTCCAGACAGATACTCAGGACGGCTGTGACTCTTGCTTTCAGGTCATTTTTCCTCAGGATGTCCTCCGCCTGCGTGCAGAGACTCGTCAGAGGGCCCAGGAGTGGATGGAGGCATTAAGAGCAGCAGCCAATGCTACTAGAAGTTTAACTCAGAACCCACAGGTCATGCTTAGGAGCAAACCCGTGGATCGGCCCTTTGGAAACGATCTTCGAAAGAGCAAGCGCCAGTCTGTGACCACCAGCTTCCTGAGCATCCTGACCACACTCTCTCTAGAGAGAGGGCTCACAGTTCAGAGCTTCAAGTGTGCAGGTAAGCAACCAGGCTGCACCATCCGCACATGCTTCCCTTCGGCAGGAAAAGAAAATCACCTGGAAGAGCATGTGTGTGTTTTAGCAGCACGTGGCTGTTCCCTCCCTTTCACAGACAGTTTGGTGCGTTAGCCTTTCATTGCTCTGTGTAAAGCCTATGGGAACTTCAGGGATTCACCTGCTTTGATGAGCAGTGCTGAAATGTTAGGTCCTGCACATACAGCACTACATGGGCCAGGCCTGCCTTAGAGGGTGGCTGAGCTGTTTTCTTGATTCAGAACAGTGGGAAGATGGTCCAGAAACGAAGGGATTTGAATTCTCAGCACGATGCAACTTTCCAACTTTGAGCACTTTTGTTTCCTTTTATTACCGAGTCTCCTCCAAGTCATCTTTGGAAGTCAGTTTCAGCTCTGGGGCTCCTGGGTGGACCGCTCAAAGCATATATGTTTCCCTGAAACACTGTCATTTGGCAAGGTGTGTTCTAGCACTGAGGTTCAAGCACGAGCTCACCTACTGCCCGGTTATTCCCTTGAGGCAGGGGTGAAAACATGATCTTAAGCCTCTGCATCTAATTGTAAATTTTAGTTCATTGGACTGCTGACTCTAGTCTTAAGCAAGATCACGCTTTTATCCAGTTTGGGAATGAAATGAAAATAGAGGGGACCTGTGTGAATGCAGTTCATTATCCCTTTACTTTAGCAAGGACACCTTTGTGGAGTAAATCTGGGCACCTAAACTAAACTTTCTGGCTGGCTTCAGTTATGCTCACTTAGAAATTGTCAGCTGTATCAGATACAACTTTTCTGGAGGGTTTTTCCCTTTTTTTTTTTTTTTTTCTTAATGGGAGCTGGGAGGGTCCTGCATCCTCCCCACTCTGCTCTGGGGTGGGGGGTTTGATATGGAGGTCTCCTATTGCTCTGGAACTACATGTGGCTCTAGGGAGGTCTGTGTGGGCCCAGGTCCTGCTGGATGGCCTGAATTCCTTCCAGGGGAGACCTGAGCCCCAGAAGTGCTGGGTTGCCCTCAGAACTGGCTGTGGGTGCAGCTGTTTGGCCCTCTCCGGTAGTCAGCTGTAGGTGGTGTTCCAGCTGACCTCTCCACAGTGCCTGGCACCCACCTAGCAGTGGGAGCATGGCGAAGGTTGGCCTCACTGCAGTTTAGGATTTGATCACAGTATTTGGGCTTCTGCCTGCTTCAGTTCTGTTCTTCCACAGACTCTTTGTGTGACTTCATGTCAGGTTTTTTCCCTGGGAGTAACGATGTGCCAAACTGCTGCTGAAACTGAAGGTGCCTGGGCACCCTGATAACACTGATTATGTGAACGCTAAAGGACAATGGTCATGTCTTACCTTTAAGGGTAGTTGTGAGAGTAAAAACTGCAAGGAGGCTCTGGGAGTGGTTCAAATAAGTATCCCCAGTGTGTTCCCCAGCAGGCAGCCTTGTGAAATGCAACAATACAGTCTCAGTTTAAGGTAATGCCCCGAATGACATTAAAACTTTATTCTTTTCTCCTCATTTCTTTTAATTAAAAGCTCAGTAGAGGAAAATTTAGTGATTTCGCTTTGTCCTCTGACTGAGGTCCAGGAGAGTTCCAAATGAGCATTTCCAATGACCTCCTCAAAAACAGGATCAGGCCCTGGCATGGCAGCAAAGTCCACGTCTCCAGTGTGACACGGGTTTTAGTCCTGCGTTCGGTACTATGGGAGCAGCCTTCTGTGGGGAAGGGAGGGTTTCCTCTCCTAAGCATGGGCCGATTCATTTTCGTGTATTTCCCGTAGAAAGAAGGTGCTTTGCCCGCGTCAGGGTTAGGTGGAGGCCTTTCCTGATACACGCGAGGCATTCCCAGTGCGGCTCTGGGCTGGCTGGGAAGTGGCCCCTGGGGTTGCCTCCCCCTGGGGTTGCCTCCCCCTGGGGTTGCCGGCCCCGGGGGGCGGGGTGCGCAGCACCCACGGCAGCAGGCGACCCATTGCCGTCTGCCTCAGACCTTTACAGCTGCTCTGGGACAGTCGGCTGGGACTCTTCGCTGTTACCACGGCGCAAAAGAGAGAAATAATTGTCTTTGTAACGGAGAGAAACCGGGGAAGGTTGCCTGTGTCGGCCCGGTTAGCGCTGAGGGGGCTGTGGAGGGCAGCAGGGGGCTGTGGAGGGCAGCAGGGGGCTGTGGAGGGCAGCAGGGCGCTGAGGCTGCCTGGGCGGACCCGGCTCCCCGCGGGCAGGCAGCGCTGGGCCCCGGCCTGGGCTGCTCTGTGACCTGCGGGCCCTGCCGGTGCCGCTTGCAGCCTGCGGGCACCGACAGCCCTGGTCTCGGGGCTGGTGGGAGGGGTGAGCTTGGAGAAGGGCGAGGAGGGGGATGGGAGGAAGAAAAGTTTTGCTGTGAATTCTTCAGCCATTTAGTGCAAATTCCTGTAATTACCGTCTTTGTGTCCTGTCCCAATGGCACACAATACAGCCGAAGCCTTTCCTAATTGAGACCTTACAGGAGGTACAAATCCCTCCTTTGTTCGGCCTGACAAATTAGTGCCAGAAAGTGGCAAGGTCCGAGTGGGAATCAAAGGCAAGCAACACAAAGATGGAACTTAAGGCTACAGTAATAACCCTCTCTAGTCCTGCAGGGGTGGGAGGGAAGGAAAAGTAATGACCAATGAAAAATGAAGGGGTTTTTTGTTGTAAATTCCCTTGACATGACAGCACCTCAGGGCTGCTTTATTTATTTAGGAAAAGTGATTAAATAGTAATACAACAGGGCAGACCATTGTCTCTCGAGCTACCCCCCTTCCTACAGACCCCTGCTGCCTCGGCTAATTGATTGACAATGAACCTCTGATAAAGAAGGTTTGGGGAGAACCTGATGGGGATGGGTTGGTTTTGTTTTGTTTTTTTCCATTTTCTCTTTGCAGTCTTTGTGGGGTTCCCCTCCCTTTTTTTTGTTGTTTTTTTTTTCCTGTTTGAAACGCTCTCCGCATCCCCCCTTTCCTTTCCCCTTTCCTTTCCCCTTTCCTTTCCCCCAGTAAAAGCTTTTCAAGGGACTGCTCCCAGACAGACAGCTGACACTCACAAGCAGGTAGGGAGAAATGCAAATGTCTGTGCCTCGCTCTTGACAAGTTTATCTTGGAGACTGACTAGCACTTTTCAGCTCATGATATAAGCCAGGGCTTTGGTGTCAGATGTAGTCATGGGGCAGAGGGGACAAAATGTTGATACTGGAGTCAGAAGGGCAGCCTGAAAAAAAATTTTTCTTGATCAACAGATAAAAAAGCTTTCCCCACATTTCTAAATCTTTGTCTTACTGCAGAGGACAGGGCATTTTTTCTCATAATTTCCAAAAATGCACAAATAGGCCACTGATTAACAGTGGAGTGGCATGGTTTTTGTAAACACTTTTACCTTTGCTGCCATTATTTATATTTTTGGCTTGGAACAGCAACGCATTTTGGAACATGGGGTTAACTAGCTGGCACTGGAGTGGCAGCTTCCTCTGTCGTCTGCATGTTCATATAACTGCAGGCTTGATCTTGCCCTGTTGCTGGGGTACAGTAGTGTTCCCATGTCCCCAGTGTTTGGGGCTCTGAGCATGACTAGCATTTGTGAGTGTTGATCTGCTCAGGTGAGACTTTGGAGGGACCTGCCCCTTGTCTGCAAAAGGATGTGAAGTGGAAGTTGTTTGCAAATCCAGGCTGGTAAATACAAGGTTTTATGATTTGTTCTTTAATATGTAGGAAAAGGGACATACATCATGTTAGGATCATCTGTTGGGGGGGGTGGTGGGATGGAATTTCATTATTTTTATATCCTTTTTTCCACTGATTTCCACTGTGATTCAAGAGAAGTCCCCAAACTGTTTATGTTACAAATTTGGGATGAAGTAGCTTCCATCAAAACATGTGTTTGGCAAGTGCAGCATCTTGCAGACAGTGCTAGCTGTTTGTGAGTACTCCAGTGGCTTTCCTGTCTCCTTGTTGGGCTGTCTATGGGCTCTTGGGAAAACCAGGTGTTTCTTCTGGAGGAGCTCTCCTGGAGGTCTGGAAGGAACAAATGTCCTCAGCTGCCCTTCACTATTGCTGTTCCCTTGGCATGTGCCTTCACGTTTCCGTAGATGAGGAAGACAAATGGCCTCTGCCCTTGACTCCTGTTTTTGCATAGCTCCTGTTCTTTTCATGTCTCTCTTCCTTTTCACCTTTTACTTTTTCTCTCCCTGTCCTTTATTAAGCCAAACATTTTTTTTCAGAGAAGTCAGTTATGTCTGCCAGGAACTCTTATTGCTTCAACAGCAAGTCCTAATGGATGTGGGAATTTCTGCCTTCTGCAAAACGTGTTCTACACCCTTCTATTTGTCTGTGTGGCTCTTCTTGCTCCTCTTCTGGGTTGCCTTCTGTCTTTTCCTCCCCACGTTCTCTATGTCTCCTCAGTTGCCAAAAGGATAAATATGGCTATTAGAGCTCCACTAACCTGCCTGGCTGAGCAGGTGTAGAGAAGCCAAGGTCTGTAAATGAGCTATTTCCTGAGCTTGCAGCCCTGTCAAATTGAGTCGCAGGTGGAAAGCTGTTGGCTTTCAAGGGGTCATTCTGCCTCTAGTGCTGTGATCAGGTGTGTAGAGGGGGGACAGTCCAGTATTGCAACAGGACCAGCTCACACATCCTCTGCTCTAGCTCACCCCATGTGTCTGAAAACAGCCTCCACTGTGGTCAAAGTTCCCCACCCCATGAAAAGAAAGTGTTTTCCTAATAGCACACAAGCCAGCAAATGTGATTTTTTTTTTTGATTTTTTTTTTTAAACTAGAAAAAAATTAGCCACAATGTTGAGTTTGTTCAAATTCTCAAAGGGCCATATAGCTAAAACTCAAATCCAGGTGGCTGAAAAACATGGGTGCCCCTTCCTTGAATTTAGCAAATACTTTGTGAACTGTCAGCACACCCAGAGCCTATTTGCAGTGTGTCACTGAAATAAAAACACTAGGGGACAAATCTTAGCAAATGTAGCACAATGATAAAATACCAGAAGGTCCTCTGGAAGGTTGTCAGCACTCTTGTCACATTTTTAGTCCCCAGGGACAATTGTTCTCACCTGTCCAGTGCTTTTAGGATTGTGCTTTCTAAGTGCTGTATGTATTTTGTGCTTGGTTTCATTTCAATTGATCTCTTTGTTCCAAGACTTCAGCAGCTTTTTGCCTTCCCTGTATTTGAGACTCTTCAAAATCCCCTGAGAGTGTGTTTTGCACTGTAAAGGTTTTATTGTCTAAGACAGAGTGAAACTTTACTTTAGACCGCAGTCTTCCAGTCTTGCCTGTGACTTTCAGGCTCTGTTTCTATTGACTCAAAAGTAAAACTTTCACTGCTAATAATGGTATTTCTAAACTGTTATTCTTTGCTAGCCAAAACCAGCTGAGCAGAAAAAACCCATCATCCCTGTCTAAATTAGTATTTGGAAAATACACCATGTCTAAACAAAGCCACTGACTCATTGGTCGGAGTGGGGGGAAGGTTTCCAGGCAAGGGTGGCTTGAAATTGTGTAGCAAGGAGTACTTAACTTGCATTGGACCTACACCTTTCAAGACACAAGGTTGCTGGTCCACAGTGCTTTGCCATGTGACAGCTCTTGCTTGGGGAAAGATCAGAAGATACCACTTGGTATCTCTTGTACTTGCTTGAGTTGATTAAACCCGTTGTCAATGATCCGTTATGATCACAGAAGCCATTTAATCTTCAGCAGTAAGGTGAATGATCTCTTCAATTCAATTTTAAGATGACTAGAAGAAATGGCAGTGAAAACTATTAGCTCTGTCTGAGATGGTAGATGTTAAGTCCTTCATCTTCCTGGGATTTGGCTGGCACCTTTGCAACGTGAGATTTGCCCTTTCATAGGATTTGGTTTGGAGCTGTCCTGCCCCTGGCCAGAAGGGAGCACAGGGGTCCCCTGTTAATGCTGCTGTGGAAGAAAAGCTGCGATGTGCACTGTGCATTTGTAGTGCATCGGAACGTCCGTGCAGGTATTCAGCCTTGAGGGACAAGCACAGAAGGAAAACAGCTGCTTTAGGAAAATGATTGCGCTGACTGGGGCATTTGTGTGTGCATTAGCAGGGCTTCTCCCCTTCTGTCACATACCAAAGCAGTGTAAAAGAAGGAATGTCAAAGAAGTTGCAGAACAAACCACAGACTGACCGGTGGGAAGGTTTCGGGTTCTGTGCCTGGCCTTCTGCAATGTCAATAGACTCTGACATGTACCTGTGCCGGGTAAATCTGAGTGGTGCATATGCCCAAGGTGGTGTTGTGGTGGAGATGTGAGACCAAAACGAAATTCAGCATTGGCAAAAATATGGAACCACACTTACTGTGCAGTTGTTTCTCATGTTGAAAGGAGATACAAAACCAGCTGTGTATTCAAACAGGAACAGAGCTGAGTATTTCTAGGTATGTTCATAGCTGCTGTATTAAATAAACAAAACTTAGCAAACCAGGTAGCCTTCTGTGGAAATAGACGAGTGGTGCAGTGGTAAGCAGTCTTCAGACTAACTGCAGAGCGGAAATGAAAACAGAGTTAAGTAGAGACTCCTTTTGCTGAATTCCCTGGCTACAGCTGAGGACGCTGGCACCAGCGTTTGCTCTGATCACACAAATGGCTGGCCTGCTCTTTGCTCTGTTCTCAGTATATAAAACCAAGCAGGAGTGTAATCAACTGTAGGAATGGTTATACCATTATTTATTATGCTCAAATGATCTACTTATTCCCAGCTGGCAGACTTCAGGAGCTGGCCCAGAGAGTGTGTTCAGTTCCCATCCCTGACTAAAAAGCTGATGAATTACGGAATCCTGACAATAAGTCATTCCGCAGGAGCTTCTGTTCCCTTTCTATCAAACAGCTCTTAAGAGTCTCAGCAAAGCACCACATGTTGCAGGGAATAATCCTATAGAGATGTGAGGGAAAGAACAGCAAGTTAGATTGAGGTGTTCTTCCTCACTGCTCTTGTCCTGGGAATGGGGAGAAAGGAGTTGAGAGGATGCACTAGGAAAATGCAAACTGGCCATGTGTTAAAGCTTTCACAAACTATGGCTGTGTGTGAAGTGCATCTTTATAGCTGTTTGTACTTCTCTCAGAGGAAGTTCTCTGGGAAGAATGGCATCTCCGTCCTTCTCAGAATTTGATAGTAAAGGTAAAAAGAATCTGTGTTCTGGTGAAATTCAAGTGGGGAAATCTAAGCAAATAAAAATCCAGTTTCCAAAGGTATAGTTTGTTGCGGCTGTTTGATACAGAGCTGGTAGCTTTTAGTCCTGATTTATTGAAGAAATATTGTTCTTCACTTATATATGCAAAGTGCAAGCTTACACGTTGACATTTATGGGTTTTTCAGTGTTATATTTGGAGACTTAACTACTGTTATTGAAAATAATAAACCCCCCTAACTCGTTTTATTGGGAAGGCAGAATTTAGGTGTGTGACATGCGGCACGCTATCTTCTACAGAGGGTGAGTGTACTGCAGACATATGCATGTATGTCTGCTATCACCTGGCTTGTTTCCACCAGTGATTGATTGATTTTTTTTTTCTTGATTGTTCATCTTCTTGGAGAGAATCACAGCTCTGTGTGTTCAGCATGACTGACGTAAAGGGTGTTGTTTGCTTTGCCTGCCCCTAGCAATCTAAATATTGGATGTCTACACTAATCCAATCGTCACTGATTGGAGGAAGGCCTGGGTGCCTAAGGGATGATGCATCTTCTCTGCCTTGGAGGGATGCTCTGCAGTAGTGTGACTATGAGACATCACTAGTAGGATGAGATGGGTCGCTCTCTGGAGTGACCCATCTCCCCAGCCCAGGCTAGAGCCCATAGCCAGCCAGCCTGGATTGGGTAGGCTACACTAGCTGAGCTTGATTGTTTGAGCCAAGAAAAGACAGGACTGTGCACTGTAACTTCAAACGGCACAGGCAAAGATGGGAAGGCTGTTGATTTAGGGCTTATTCCTGAGCTCTGGGATAACCACAGTCAACCTCTGTTGACTGGGAACGCTTCGTCCATCCTTTGGAGGCTGGGACTCCAAAAGTGAGTCTGGGAGTTGGGGACTAGTGAACCCTTCCTTATTTCTGGAGAAGCTGATGTAGATTGCAATTAAAGTGGTATTTGTACATCGCTGACAGAAATAATATGAGGTTTATATGCTGCTTAGGTAATTATAACTGGATAGGGTCAAACCCACCAAGGCTTCAGCAGGGAAAATTTTCTGCCTTTAATTTGTTAAGGTTTTGTTGTGGGTTTTTTTTTAAAAGGCTGTAAGAAGCTCACAAAAAAAAGTAGGCAAGGTGAGTTAAGTGTCAGACTTTGCTTGGAGGTTTATGAGGTTTTGGTTATTTTTTTCGTAAGAGAATTGCTATGGAAAAAAAAGTAATGCTATGAAAAAGACAGTATATAATACAAATTCAAACCTGGGTAGGCACGAGGAAGAACTGAGCTGGATTCTTAGTGTGTCTTCCTCATGAGTTTGAGTTTTTTATAGAATCATAGAATGGTTTGAGTTGGAAGGAACCTTTAGTGGTCATCTAGTCCAACCCCCCTGTAGAGAGCAGGCACATCTGCAACTGGAGCAGGTTGCTCAGAGCCCTGTCCAACGTCACCTGGAATGTTTCAAGGGATGGGGCATCGACCACCTCTCTGGGCAACCTATTCCAGTGTTTCACCACCCTCATTGTAAAAAATTTCTTCCTTCTCTCTAGTCTAAATCTCTCCTCTCTTAGTTTAAAACCATCACCCCTTGTCCTGTCGCAACAGGCCCTGCTAAAGTGATTGTCCCCATCTTTCTTATAGGCCTCCTTTAAGTACTGAAGGCTGCAATGAGGTCTCTCTGGAGCCTTCTCTTCTCCAGGCTGTACAACCCCAACTCTGTCAGCCTGTCTTCATAGGAGAGGTGTTCCAGCCCTCTTGTTTGTTTTTGTGGCCCTCCCTCCACTGGACCTGCTCATGTTCAGGTTTGCGTCCTTCTTGTGCTGCAGACTCCAGAGCTGGATACAGTACTCCAGGTCAGGTCTCACCAGAGTGGAGTAGAGGAGCAGAATCCACCTTCTTTGACCTGCTGGCCACGCTTCTTTTGATACAGCCTAGGGTGTGATTGGCTTCTGGTCTGCACGTGCATGTTGCCGGCTCATAAGGGGCAGAGGATCCAAGCTAGAGTACAGGAAGTTCCACCTCAACGTGAGGAAGAACTTCTTTACTGTAAGAGTTGTAGAGCATTGTAATGGATTCCCCAGAGAGGTTGTGGAGTCTCCTTCTCTGGAGACTTTCAAGACCGGTCTGGATGCATTGCTGTGTGATCTGCTCTAGTTTTGTCCTGCTCTGCCAGGGGAGTTGGACTCAATGATCTTTGGAGGTCCTTTCCAACCCTTAACATTCTGTGATTCATGTCCAGCTTTTTCATTGCCCAGTATCCCCAAGTCCTTCTCCACAGGGGTGCTCTCAATCTTATCATCTCTCAGCCTGTATTGATACAGGGGGTTGCCCTGACCCAGGTGCAATACTGTGCACTTGGCATTGTTGAACCTCATGAGGCTCACACAAGCCCGTTTCTCAAGCTTGTCCAGGTCCCTCTGGATGACAAACCATCCCTCTGGTGTGTCAATGGCACCACTTGGCTTGGTGTCATCTGCAAGCTTGCTGAGGCTGCATTTGATCCCACTTTCTATGTCATTGATGAAGATATGAACCAGTACTGGTCCCAGTATGGACACCTGAGGAACACCACTTGTCACTGATCTCCATCTGAACATCGAGCCGTTGACCAGTACTCTCTGAATGCAACCATCCAACCAATTTGTTATCCCCCGAACAGTCCACCCATCAAATCCAGATCTCTCCACTTTGGAGAGAAGGATGTTGTGGGGGACTGATTCAAAGGCCTTGCGAAGTCGAGGTAGACAACATCTAGAGCTCTTTCCTTGTCTACTGATGTAGTCACTCCATCGCAGAAGGCCACTAGGTTGGTCAGGCAGAACGTGGCCTTGGTGAAACTACTGTGGCTGTCTCAAATCACTTCCCTGTCCAACATGTGCCTTAGCATAGCTCCCTGGAGGACAGGAGTTTCCCCAAGGTGACGTGAACTGGAATAGATGCACAGGAACAGAAGGCTGGGCAGTGACTGAAGTCACTGGCCTTCTCTTTCTGTTTGTGCTGAGCAGCTAGAGCAATATTGTAGCTCTGCTGGAACACTCTGAACGTAGCTTGCTGTGCTCCCTCTGCTTAGGCTGCTTTATGGCTTCATCAAGCTGAAAGCCTTTTGAAGTCTGTGGGTAATTTTCTCCATATTGTACATTGTTCCTAAATGAATTAGCTTCTGAGCTAATCTGTCACAGATTTAATTACAGTCCACAATCACGGGGGAGTTGCTTTTCCCTGATACTGAGCAAGGACCGTTACTGAATAGCGAAAGCAGTTCCATACTTCATTCTAGTTTGGTCTTCCGCTTTCTCTGATTCACCGTGGAGCTTCTCTGATCTTCTCTTGCTAAAAGATTCAAGAAAAAGATATCTAGGTAAAAGGAAGAGTTGGTTTGTCTTCCTTGACCGTGAGAGTATGCAACACCCTCAAAGTGGCAGAAATGGTGTTTTCCACACTTGGCAGAAGAGGTGTTGTATCCAAGTGTCTTGGATTCCTCCTCCATACTATCCTCACCACCACCCCAAGTCGAAGAGAGAGACTTGTTACAACTTTTTAATCTCATCTTCCTGTACTTCTTTCTTCCTGGAGTCTTAGCACTTGGAGATGAGCCTCTTGATCTTGATGCTCCTGCTCTGCTGAGAGACTTGTTGTTGAGAGGGGTTCATCTGTGCCCAGCAGCACTTTCTTGTAGCTATTTTTGCTAACCCCTATTTTCTTTGCTTGATTCCAAGGTTGTTTTGTTATATTTTCTGTGATGAAAGGTTTGGGATTACTCCTTCCCTCACTTTGCTAACAGTATACATGCAGCTACACTTCTTCTCTCTGTAGCTTGCTCTGTAACATCCTTTAGATAGGGATGATTTGGGGTAATAGTAAATATGACATCATTCTCCTTGGTCTAGGCTCAGGGTTTGCCAGACCTTTGTCCAGCAGTTATATGGATAATATTCTGTGTGAGCATTAGGGATAGGTGAAGAGGCTTGATGAACATTGTGCTGCTTTTTCCCCCCATCCTGTGGAAGGTGCTTTCTTTAGCTATGGGCAAGTCAGTGTTTTCTCTGCAAACATGAAATGGTCCCTTCCCCAACCCTAAGCTATGCGCTGAGTTGTGTTACCGATCTCTGAGGTGCTCAGCTACATCTGGCTGTCTTGGTGGGAGGGGTGCTCAAGAGTGTAATGCCAGGAATTGGTACTAGCTTTGTTTCTGGTAAACATTGGGATACATTGGAATAGACTCCCCAGGGAGGTTGTGGAGTCTCCTCTGGAGACATTCAAGACCTGTCTGGATGCATTGCTGTGTGATCTGCTCTAGTTTTGTCCTGCTCTGGCAGGATGGGGTGGACTCGATGATCTTCAGAGGTCCCTTCCAACCCCTAACATTCTGTGATTCTGTGAAACCTGAAGGCAAGCTTATTTACCTGGTGCAGGATTTCCAAGGGCATTAAGCCACAAGCTATTCCTTCCTACTCTTCTTTCTATCTCACCCTTGCTCTGTTTTTTTCCATCCTAAAAAAACAAAGTAGCGTAAGTGGTCTATGACACAGAAATATGTTTGTCACACTTTGAACTGCATAACATCAAAGAAAATCAGTGCTTTGATAACTTGATTTGAAAGGATTGTAGAAATAGCCATCATTATGAATCACAACAGATAGGAATGAAAAAGATGGTGATTTTCAAACAGCAAAGCTTGTAAGGTACAAGAAAATGTAAGGTAGGTGCCAGTGCCACTTTCTCATCTGAAATACCCCAGCCTTAAAACTGTTATGTAGTTTTGCAGAATATGATTTATTTGAGAATATGAAGAGAAATGAGAAATGCTCTATGTAAAAATGTGTTTCTGAGGAACAAGGAAACAAACATGGGCTTAGAGAAGGTCTGGACTAAGGGAGAAAGCAATGCATAGTGCTTGGGTAGGAACTTCTTCCACTTTTTCCTCTTTATAAAACCACTCTTCCTGAAGGGAAAAGCTTCCAAGATTGCATGGTGAGCCCCTTCTCACCCTGGAGACCAGTTCTTATGGTCCAGACACAAGGAGGAGGAGGGAAGCCCCCCCCCAGCACTTCAGTGCTTTGTCATTCCTCTCCTGAAGAAACTCTCTCCGTGGACTGGAATGAGTTTCTGGCTCTAGGAGGCTGCAAGAAATTAGGCCTTAAAAGGGTGACTTCTCAACTGCAATTATTTTAGTTTAGGAAGTTGGCAATTCAAATTGAAGTTTAGCTTCTTTTTGCCTTCAGTCTAATATATGGGAGTTAGGGCACTAATACAAACTAGCAGCCTGTGGAGTGGCAGGTAGGTGAAATCAGTGTGTCCTGTCCCCATCCTCATCACCCAGATGAGTAAGTGTGGATGTTTATAAAGGTTTCAGTGGTATTGAATTAGGAGCTTTCAGTCTCATTCAGACACGGCTTTACCACCAGCACTTCAACAGCTGATCCAAACACACTGAGCTAGAAAGTACTAGGTGTGGTTTAGCAGTGTCTGTTTCATCCAGGGTGAGGTTGATGTCCGTATGAAATGAACGCTGAGGTTGGAACCAGTTGAGGTATAAAGAAAAGATGCTTCAGTGCTTTTCAGTGATAGGAAATTCATACGCAACTAATGAGGGGAAAGAGTCAGACCCTTTAATTTTTTTCAGCAAGACTGGCACAGAAGAACATACTGCTAACACAAACACCCTCTCTGAGGGCTCGTTCCCATTTAGCTTGGGAAGGAGGAATGTTGTCTTTCATAGATTCCTTCATCTTGCTCCATGAGCAAAGGACTGGGCATGCTTCTCTGCTTCCTTTCCAGAGGGGCAAGATACACCTCTGTTGTGTTGCTAGAAACACGGGCTCCATAGCAACAGCGCGAGGACCTTCTGCAAACATCTTCCAGGGCTACTAGTCAGATGAATGTCATGTCAAGAAAGCAGGGCTGGCATTTCATGTCTCATCAGCTGTTCAAAGCCATCGCCCTAATGTCTGAATGCATTTAAAAACTGAAAGAGTAGTTCTCTAGGTACTACAGAGCACTGGTGCTGAGCTTACTACCAGGCGTGCCTGGTGGCTTCTTCCGTACAGCACAGTGGAGCAGGGCTGCATGGAAACTCTCTTAACTGACTGGTCAGAAATGGCTTTTTTAAAAAAAAAGAAAACAACAGGAAAGGTAAGATGGCAAAACACATTCTTTGCATTGAGAGAAATAGGAAGTTGTTGGCTTCTAAGTTCTGCTAATATTTACCATACAAAAATGATTTCTACAATGATAATAGTTTGAATCATAATATTTGGGTTTGCTGTTTGATAGCTGAAATCACATTTTTGCATTATGTGTGTTGTTATACCACTGGAGATATGTGTTTATACATATGCTCTGGTCTTATGAATGGTAAAGGAGGAGACATTAACATAAGTATCTCTTTCATCAACTCACCCATTTACTTTCAAGAAACTGCATATCCTCAGTTCAAAAAAAAAGGGGAGGAGGAGAGAAAGATGGAGACAGGACACATCCCACGCCGATTCACTTGATAGCATGTTTTGCAGGGAATCAGTGGCCAAATGGTTCTGGAGTGTGGAAGAGGAGGAAGTGAACTATTTGTGTTGGTCAGTTTATTCTGATTATTTTCATTAAAGCAGAGGGGATATGGTAGCATCAGTTAATGGGGAGAAGGAGGAGTTCAATTTATGCCTGAAGTAGTTGAGCTGCAATCTCTCCTCAAATCAGGTTAACTTCTACTGGAGAAAAAAAGATGCCTTCAGTGGGAGAAGTTATATAGTTACACTAAACAAAATCGTTTCTACTGACAGAATCAGTCTGTCTGCTGACTTCTGCCTGAAAAAACCTCTGTTTAACCAATGCTTTTGCCCTAAAAGTGATGTACAAGGGCTCTCCTAATCCTCATTACTAACCAGCCCCAGCAGAGACTGTGGGAGCGGACAGTACATGCTGGAGTGGGGCTCTGGTGTTGTCTGTAGCTGTACATGTCATGTGGGGACACTAGCATTTGAAGGAAGAGCAGAAATGCCATCATGTGTGCTGTGTCCAAGAGGTGTTAGTAACAACCGCAGTTGTACCTTTTCCAAACATTTTTAGCCTCACTTCCTGAGCAGGTTGTTTTCTGTGTCTATGCTATCTGTCTTCAGCCCTCCACTCTAATAATTGAACCTGTTGGCTCGTTTTACTCACAGTAGAGGGACAGACAGAGGTGTCAAATACATTTTGTTTCTCTGTGTTTTGTGGAAACAGGCAGGCAGGTGAAGGGGAGCTCTGCATTAGTTCTTTCCGACCAAAGCAGCAACTTTTGAGTACACTGTTTTACCCCAGGGACTCCACACAAGAGGGCATGGGAAGAGGCAAGGGATCCAGCTGTGAAAAAAGTATCAGACAGACCTCAGACCTTGTAAAACACAGGGTAATCCAATCGTAAGGAAAAGAAAAACCTGCAGGAAACAGCTGTCAAGGAAACTACTGCTAGTCAAGGACTGCTTGTGCTCAGTGTGATTGCTGCTTATGGTTATTATTCATGGTCTGACTGTGGTTTGCCTTGGCCGTGTTAATTCTGTGGCCAAATCCTGCCTGCCAAGTCGGCATCCCTTCTGACTGTCATTAGGAGCTGGCTTGCACTCCTCCAGACAGCCAGTGCTGGCCCATTCTGTTGTGGGAAAAATGGGAGCTGTCTGGAGCAAGTGCAGGGTACTCCTGTGGTCTGGTGTTTCCTGTCTAAGCTTCAGTTCATGGTTTTAAGATGACCGTGGCTTTTAAATGCCCACTATCACAAAGCTGGTCTTTTGCCTTTGTTTCTTGAGAAGTGCTGAGTACCCTTCAACTGCTTGCTGAGCTCTGTCGTAGATGCCCAAGAAGCATATGCTTTATTCAGTGCTAGTCCAAGAATACTCGTATTTATTCTTCTGTTTTTAGGGAATGAGAAATGGCTCACTGGTTAAAAAAGTAAATACAGTTTTAAAAGGGTCTCAGATGGGGGAATAATTACTTTTCTCACTGCCTCCTGACTGTAGCTCTGGCATGGTGTACAAACCCAGCCTTTTCCCCCTCTCTCCTCTCCAGGCTGTCAGCGCTCCATCGGCTTGTCCAACGGGAAAGCCAAGGTGTGCAGCTACAGTGGATGGTATTACTGCAGCACTTGCCATGTGGATGACAGCTTCCTCATCCCTGCACGGCTGGTTCACAACTGGGACACTTCCAAATACAAGGTAATCTCTCTTGCCTTGCTAGCAAGTGAACCGAGTTGCTCTTTAGATAGAAACACAGATACTGCAACAGGTTGAAGGTTAGAGGTGTTGGCTCCTAATACTGGCTGCTTTGTCCCTTTTGCTAGAAAGAGCCACAATCTCTCAACAAGACAGATGTTTTCATCACAATTTCCATAGCTAGGCCTCAGTCGTTCCTCCACAGCAGCAGCCATGCTTCTCTTTCTTGGTGGCATCTTTTCCATCATTGCTTATCTGGCTCTTCAAGAGAGAGGGAGGGACACAACACCGAAACCTCTCTTTTTAACTCTAGTCTTTGCAGTTATTGAGGAGCACCTGTTTTGTGAGCACTAGGGACTATGGATTGGTAATGGACTGTGGATGGACTGTGGATTGCTGCTTGGTGATGGATGCTAAATTGCAGAAATGCCCCCAGGAAACTGGCATACCTGAGCATGGTGCTTGCAAGGCCCAGTGTGTCCTGTCTCTTGGCATGACTATTTTGAGGACACTAGAAGGATGTTGCTGCAACGCTTATTTGGACCAAACAGCCGAAACAGAGACACACGAGCAGCTTTTCTAAAACTCCTGTAATCTGCTGTTTGCTGCTGCCTTGGTGTCTGGTTGCTGGCTGACAGAGACTGCTGATTCCATGCCTCCAGGTGTTATGCCAGCAAACACGGTAGCAGTGTTGTTTTGCCATCTTGGGCGGCGTGTGTTGAAAAAGAACAAACTCATAAGGGATCCAGACCATGCTAGAGCTTCAGACCTAGCAGCCGCTGTTAGGGGAGCCTGTTTGATGTTTTGTGTCTGTGAATATTATTATGGGCTATTTGAAAAGGAAAAAAAAACCCAACCCAAACAGTAAATGCCCTATTAGAGGAGATAAGTCTGTCTGGAAGAAAAAAATTTGACAGCGAGATTACTAAAAGGTAGCCAGAGTCTGCCATCAGGAAAATGGTAGGCTTCTGCCATGATATGCAAGATTCTTTAGAGTTACAAAGTTTCTACCTCTGGAGACAAATACCCCTCCCTTTCCTAGAAGATGGGAATAAACATTTAAGAGTTCTTTCTTTGGATGCTTTTACCAAGTACTAAACTTCCTGACCCGCGATACTATACGTAGCCCTGATATGGGGCAAAGACCTTGCATTAAGGTGTCAGTAATACTGCCATGAAAATAAACTCTTTTGTTTTCTAAGCCTGCAGGTAAAATCTATGCTCTGTTTCCTGTAGTCTTGGTATAGGCAGCTGAGGCACAAAAGGAAATCAAACTCTGAAGCTTAAGCGTTCATTGAAAAATTAGTCACCTGTAATCTCACTATAATAGTGAGATTTTATCAATTTGCACTTTTTATAGACTGGCAAAACAGCTATGAGGTGGTTTGGGAACACAAGCAAATTCTGTGCAGATGCTTTACCAGTCTCTGTGCCAAAGTAGATTTAAGAAAGGAACACCATCCCTTAGGTGGAAAGACACTACAGCATCCCCAGCTATTAGAGCAGGAAGTAAGGCAGGAAAGGAAGGTGAAGAGGATGTCATGTGCCACAGTTGCAGTGTGACAACTGAGCTGAAAGCAGTGGTTGGATCTCTTCTGTGTGTGTGTAGTATAAAAATAACAAGTAGTTCTTGTTACTTTTGTGAAATCTTTGGTATTTTCCCCTTTCTGTTCAATTCTGCATATATGTGCTTTTATTTCTGTCCCTGCTATACCTCCATGGGAACTAAAGAGTATTTTTCTGAGGTAGAGCACATTGCCTGCACTTCTATATCCACATCTCCTTTCTCCATTCAGAGATAAGGTCTGATGTTTATTTCTTCTGTATGGTCTAAAAGGCAACTTAGTGCTGACTGCTGCACTTAACAGTTACAGTGAAACTGCATGATTCCATAGTTGTCTACCAATTAAATGAGCTGGTTTGGCAAAGACAGGTATCCTGTCCCACTTCCTTGAGGTGATCTTAGTACTAATAATTTTGTTTGGGCTCATTTTTAAAGGAAGATCACCTAATTTGCCAGCATTTTGCCTCCTGTAATTGGCCAGTGTGTCTACCCAAAGCTGTACAGCAACATCCCAAAGTGAAGCTAAACACCAGAGCTTCTCCTCAATGCACGGCCCTGCCCATCATTGGCAGCACAGCAATGCCTGAAGATGGAGCTTCTACAGTGACTTGCTCCTGGCCAGGCTCATGGCCTATGCCAGAGAGGTCCTGCAGGAAATCAGCACATACCACGTTTGATGGTCAGAACTGAAACACAGCTTCAGGTCTTCAAAAGCTTTTGTGTTTCACAGTCTGAAATGTGCCTGTCCGTCCACCAAATCAAAAGAAAGTGAACAAAGAGTTAGAAAGTGTGCACTCCTTCCCACCACTGCCTTTTCCCTGCCTGTGCAGGGGGTTTGGGGTCTGTCCTGTCTGTCTGTGGCAAAGCAAGCACCGATCGGTACTGTCGGACGTGAGCTGCTGTGATCATCTGGTGTAATTGGGCATGTTTCTCTCTTATGTTTCGTGGACTCGTAGACATCTGAGCAGCAGCTGTAAACTGTTTTGTCAATTAAGTTTTGCAAATGGAGAAGTTCTTGTCTTCTTTTGGCAAGATGGGTCATGAAAAATCAGAAGAGATGGAAATCTGTAGATTTGTGTCTTCCCATACCCAGGACCTTGAAAAACAATGCACTGAACACCTAAAAGCACATGGGTAGGAAAAGGAAAATCCCCTTGACTGCAGTGAAAGCTCTTTGAAAGGACTTGACAGTTAGGCATGTTTCTTCTGTCATAACCAAAGCAACAGTTCAGTCCCCGGGTTTACTTTTTATTCCTGTTTCCCTCCCGTTTTCATATTATTCATGTTTTTTCACATGTTTTTCATGTGTTTGTATGAAGGGAAAAGAAAAGAGGCAATCTTGTGAACGTCCTTTCTTTCTTTTACTTACGCCAACTGTTTTCCCTGTTTGCACACAAAAAACGTTGAGTATTGCAGTTTGGTTCAGGTGGCTTCCAGCCTGTGCAGAATGCCAGACAAACACCTCAGGAAATGAACTCCCTGTGCCAGAAGCCTTCAAGGGAGTCTGACTTCTGGTAAATTGAATTCTGCACTTCTAAGTTTGCAGCCTCTAGAAAAAGACAGTTCTAGAAATGTTCCCATTCATCCTCCTATGACATTTAAAGCTGAAACTGTTGCACTTTGCATCTTCCCGCTCCTTCTAGTTTATTTAACAGTCTTGTCTAGTCTGCCCAGTAGAACTGGGGGACTGTGAGTCTGCTAGTTACACGCACTAGAATATTGGCTGGTAGCAAGCTGGATTATTATGACTGCCTGAGCCTTCCCGTTATAAGACTGCATTTCAGCTGCTTGTACCTTTGCTATGATTGGCATCGTGAGTTCATGTTTTACATGAGCTGTGTGCCTGTCTCAGGTAGGCAGAGTGAGCTGACACCTACCCGCCAGCCAGCGATGCTGCCCAAAGCTCCTGTTCCTGCAGTCAGCGCTCCGTGGGTGCACTGTGTCAAAAAGGAGAGAGCAAGGTTTGCTTTACTCCTCTCTCCTCAGAGGCTGTGGTCAGACCACGCAGCACCGGAGCCACACGGTAATACTTTGTCATCATAGCTCACGTGTATTGCAGAGTCACTCAGGTGACCTCAATTCTGGCATTTTTTAAATCTCTTTATTAACGTTGCAGCCTCAGGAGGGTTGCCCCATACAGGGTACAAGTGTGCACAGACATGGGGGTAGGATAGGACAGGAATGGCCTGCTGGTTCCTGAGACAGCAGGGCCGGTGGGTGAGGAACACATCACTTCAGCAGGGGTTTAAAGCAGGGAAGTAAGACTACAAAGATGTCACTGAGCACCAGGGCTTCCTGGTGGAAAGTGCTAGTTGCTGTACCAAGCACTCCTGTGCCTCCTAAGGTATCACTGAATATGTGGCTTAATTTGCCCATCGGTGGGAGCGACTTAGTATTTACTGTAGGTACAGCAGCTGTCAGGGGTTTGGTGAGGTATTACAGCCAAATAGTTTAATGATTGTAAAAGCAGGTTGTTTATCAGCAGTCTCTTTTGTCCACTGCGGTTAGCATGTCTAATAAAGCATCAACATGGCTAGTGTTAGAAAACTTGACATATTTGGGGTTTGTAGGGTTTTGTTCTACAAAATCCAAGTTGCCTTTGCTGCTACTTACAGAGCATGTTACTGTGCTTCCATTCAGACAGCACAATTCCTTTTATGTGTGTAATTTAAAATAAAATAAATTAGTGGGATGTTTATTACAAATAGGTGAGATATTTAGTACAGCTTTAGGGCCTGGGAAACTTGTGGAGTTATGGTATGATGTATTTAAATTTACACGGTGTAGTATCTGCGTGGTTGTTGGTGGGAAGGCTGGCCTTGGCATTATTTCTTACATTTTTATTATGCCTTGTGAAAAGCTTAAACGTGGGGCTAGTTTTCCCTGTAAGTAGCAAGTGACTCCTGTGGCTACTAACTTGTGCTGGCTTTGGAAGTGGTGTTGTTTATAAGGATGTATATTGCTTTTACCTACTTCCTACCTTACAGCACCAGAAGGGAAATAACATCCTAAATCTCAAGAGGCTATGGTGTGCCCTTTCTCCTTTTGTTAGCCTAATTCATCCCTCCCTCCCTCTGACTCAGTGTAAACAGTGATTTAAAGGTCCAGGAGGACTAATTGAATTGTGGAACAAACAGTATTTCTGTAGCACAGTTTCAAGTGATTTGCAGCTCATTTCAGATAATCCCATCTTCTCTTTTCCAGCTGCGATGAAATGCAGAAATAAGGAATGAGAGGGATTTTGGCCTTCTCACCTCAGAAACAGGAGTATCTCTTCTAGTGGGAACAAAAGTCCTATTAATTTATGAAGATGGCAGTAGCTCTTTGCAGCTGGAGATAGAACAGGGCATAAAAAAGGCTTAAGAAAGATTTCTTGCAGATGAAACACACTGAGAGTGAGTAATATCAGTAAAAGTCAACTTTATCTATATTTGAAAAACAAGACACAACATCTTGATAGATATGCTTCTGATTATTTTCTTTTTATATAATTTTAACCATTCTGGCTAAGCATGAAACAAATGGAAGCAGTAATTTACACTGCAGTTCTGTACCCTGGGATAGTACAGTGTAACTGGATTTGCAGTGTGTAAGTTTCCTTTTCTAGTGTTGTGTTTTGGCACTTAATTTATGGCATGCTTCTTGCCAAAAGGAAAACAACAAGCAAACAGAAAAATATTAACAGGGAGGAAACTTGGTATTCAGTTTTTGGACTTGAAAAACACCTAATAAACTATGCCACCCTGCAGTGGAAGCATGTGTGGCTGCACTTCAGGTAAATAATCTGTTACTGCATGCACTCAACTTTGATGGGCTTGACGATGTTTGACTTGGCTTTAATAAGAGATGGTTGGATCTCTCTCAGCTCTGTCTTCATCTGTAATTGGTAACAGAGTAAGTTTTCAGATGCAGAGAATAGCCGAGAGATCACAGAGGGGAAGATCTGCTTATAAACCGATTGCTTTATTTCTCAGGTATCAAAGCAAGCCAAAGAGTTCCTGGAATATGTTTATGAGGAGCCATTGATTGATATCCAGCAGGAGAATCCCATGTTGTACAAGCATGTTGAATCTCTGGCAACTGTTGCCCGCCTGAGACAGCAGCTAAAATCTCTCCGAGCCTATTTGTTCAGCTGCAGAGCAGCAGTGGCTGAAGATCTGCGTAGAAGGTAAGAACCACAGACAACATATGCCACAACGATGTAGTTTTCTTGTCACGTTGCTTTTCTCATGTTGGGGTTTTTTTCCTTACAGTCTAGTTCTGAAGGTGTTACCAGTTTATAAAGATGTTGTGCATATATCTGACTTCCCTGGGCAGCTGGGTTATCTACTGCCAGAGAAAATGGTTTATAGGGTCTGAATTATTTGAAGTGAACAACTGTTAGCCCAGGAATCACACATTGTGGTGAACATCTTTTACTCCTCCTCAGGCATCCTGGCTGTGTGTGGTTTCAGTCAGGTGTGATACTTCATGCTCCCTGCCGTGGCATTGCAGTGTGGTAGCCACTGTTGGGACCTTTGAATCACCTCACAGTATGGCAAAGCATGAGAGAGGCCAGAGTCAACCACCCAGTTGCAGTGTTTCTGCCCTCTTCTGTGATACATTCTCACACGAAGGCAGGGGCCAGATGTAGTCCCCTGGCACAGGGCCCACTGTGTGATTTGTGTGACACCAACTTTATTTTAGAAGTGCTGTATCTTAGTCCATTCTGCCGCTGCATTTTCCTAACGAGCTAAAAATGAACAATCCATCAAGCCACAGTTGTGACCTTAAAAAAAGCCCAGTTACTTTTGTTATAGATCTCTAAAAGAGATGGGGGGATATCTCTGTCCATGCTATACTGTGAAGTGAGTGGATCCAAGCACGTACAGCTGCTGTGATGGTAAATGCATCTGTAAGCATTTGTATCCCCCCCAAGCTTGTAAGAAAGACAACAGCACAAATAGGAAAGCTGCAGCTTTAGAATTATGAGCTGCCAAAGGGCAAGAAAGCAGATTACATCAGTATCTGTATTTTGAGCACGGTGTTTTAGGGGTGGGGGACCTGAATTCTCTGGCAAGGAGAGGAGGCTGCACTAGTGTCTTTATCCCAGGTAAGGAGTTAGGCAGTCTGCTATTTGTTACATAACCTACATCATTGCTTTGATGATCTACCTGGAACAACTAAGAGAAGGATAGAGCAACAGGTTTCTGGAGAGCACTGCAGAGTTCTTGTGTCAGATCCACTGTGTGTTATTATGTGTTTCTCTATTGCTGCTCAATTCCTATTATTTGATAGGGCAGCTCACAGCATTTTAAAATTTAGAATTTTTCTTCTTTCATTCTAGAGGGTGGTGTTATCTTGCAGAGCTGTTTTGCTATTCAGCTATAGTAATTTTCCAATGCCATCCTCTTCAAATGCAATAAAACTAAAAGGAGAATAAGATGTGTGAAGGCTGCTGTTCAGGAAAAGTGACAGAAATTACGCTTTCTCATTAATGCTGAAGAAAATAATGCCCTGATTAAAATAGACAGGAGGAGGCACGAGACTGAATGGACTTGGGTAAGAGAGTAAAAGAATAGAGATCAAAGGAGGCCTAAGCAGATAAATCAATGGACTAGAGACAAAGGGATGAGGGAAAGCCAGGAGAAGGAGGAGATTCAAAGAGGATCTCAGGAAATTTAATGAAGAAACCAGGACAAAGAGGCAGCCCCAAAACATACCTCCTAACAGGAGAGATGACAAGTGCTGAGCAAATGCAGAGAAGAGAGAATGGACAAAAATTAGCACTGCAATGTGTGCACGGTCTTTTCTTGGGGCGAAGAGGAGGGAGAAAAACCTGTCTATATCAAAGTGAAACACCAAGAATGGCAGAAGGCGAAACTGGGAATTACTCCAAATACTCCCTTTTCTTATTTAAGGATTCCTTCACAGTGTCTCCAATTAAAGTTCTCTGGGGTGGAGAGGAGGACCTCCTCCCAGGAAGGGTTTCCTTTTGTAGTGTGAAAACATCTCCAGTTTGGTAGGACTTGTTAAAAGTGCTGTAAAAGCCACTGGAGGATTGTAAAAAGCACACCTTAAAGTCCGGCTCCTTTCTGGTCTGTGAAATCGCTGTTGGGGTGGGTTTGGTGCTCAGTTGGTCCCTCAGATCTCCCCCAAGAGGTTTGCAGAGATGGAAAGACATAAAAGTTCTTTTCCCAGAAGGATTTATTCCTTGCTCAAAACTGGTCCCAATGGATTTGTTTTCCGCATATAGTATCACAGTGCACATCCATTTGCTATGAATGTGATGGCTTTATAGAGCACAGCTGAAAAGCAAACAAAGAAGATATGTGATTTACATTTCCCTTTGGCTCATCACATGGGCAAGTTGCAAGAAAAGGAGGAGTTTAAACTATACACAGCATTCCTGAATTTAGTACTGTTCCCTAGTTAGAAATGAAAGGCTGGGGGAGACAATCCAGTTATCTGTCCTGCTCTAAAACCATTCTTTTTCTGCTTGGTCTTCACCTTAGTATGTAAATGACTATTAATCACAAGAAAGTGAACACAGCATCTTGAAGACCTGTCAGACCCATATAAACAGACTGAAACAAACTGTTACTATTGCTGTCTAGGGAGAACTAAAAACAGACTGATTAATTGTATTGGCACCTTGCTGCCTTTGGGACACTGATAGAGCCTGCCTTATTAGGGAAAAGCAGATCACTCTGAGGTTTCATTTATTAATACTATTTGCATTATCATCTTCTTTAAATCTATACCTCGCTCTTGGACCAGCATCACAAAACGAAGATGGCAATGAAGTTGGAAACTCTTGGTGTCCTCTGGGAAGACAAAACTGTTTACAGTGCTTACAAGTAACTTTTTCTGAAGAATTCCAGATGGCTATAAACCAAGTTAGCTCAGGATCTAGTTAGCTTAAATGTGGAAATATTATTTATAATGCTTGGTGTTCATAGATAGGTGCTTTGGGAACTCTGAAACTTGGCATCTAGCAGGGAACTCGGGGCTGAACCACATTGTGAGCTTTGAAGAAGCAAGTGACTAGGTAGAAAGAAAGGAAGAAAAAAAGCAGAAAGGAAAAAAACCCGGAAGAAATCCTAAAAGTAACTAGAAAGCTTACGATAAAAGCAGTGTTCATCAGTTACAATGATTTGTTCTGAATCCATTGCTCAGATGGATTCTAAGGGAAACAAATAAAGGAACTGAGATTTGGCTGGGAGGAGAAATAAGGGCCCTCCACTGGGGCCTATCAGCAGCGTTCCTCTGAGATGAGCCAGCTGAGACTGCAAGCCTGTTGCTGAGCTCCCTGTTTTACAAGGGAGGTTGTTGTGCTTAGTTTTCTGGGGCTGTCACTTTAGTATAGCAAAAGACATAATTTGCCTCCAGTGTCTTTACTCAACAAGTTCTTGCTTGTTTTGATTGACTTGCTTGTGAGGATGCTGTTCAGGCAGAAGCATACAAGACCAAAACTGAGAGCCAACGCAGAATTAGTGGAAGTGGGGCTGTACAGATCCCACTGCCACCTGTAGATTGGAGGATGATGACTGATGAATGAATGGCACAGACAAACAAGATGGAGTCAATAAAATTGATAGCAAGGAAAGAGTGAGAATCTCTGAGTCCATTAAATAATGAGGCTATTCTGTGCAGTCATGCTGAATGATACAAATTTTATTCTGGCTTTCCTTTCTTCCTTTTATTTCTAGACATCAGACACACTAACAGTGTGTCCATATGGCGCTCTGTTTTTGTCACAGTTGAAGGCTCTTCAGATCAAGTGACTGTCAGAAAGATTTTTTGGGAAATCTTCAGGCACCTCCATGTCTATTGTAGGGTAGACAGTTGGTTAACGTTGGAGGTCTCTCTGGGCTCTCTGCTGTCTCAGCTATACCCCTAGGCATCCAGTTTAGGTGTTGCTCAGATATTTTAGGCAGAGGGCAGCGACACAAGGTAAATGTCCTTCAGCACATTGCTTGTTGCAGTGCCCTCACTCTGTAAGAAAATCGCCTGCATGATGATGAGAAACTTCATTGGAAAAATTTCCCTCTTTTTCCTCACCTCTCTCTGATACCAGTTGTCTATGGGCTCCAGAACAGCAATGCACCAGTTTTACCCTAGCAAAACTCCTGTGCTGGGTCCATTACTTGGCGTTTTACAGGAAGACCAAATTAGAGCTTGCTGTTGCAGCAGGAGGTTAAAGGTACACCTCCAGTGCCGCAGACGTGTGGTCCCGGCTGAGCCTGCCAGTCTGTCAGCACGATGCGAAACAAGCCCAAATTCAGTTATGCTGAACAATAGAGTCCTGTCACTTCCTACAGTGAGGCCGTAGACATATCACTTCTGACACAGGAGCAGGTTACTTTCAAAATATTTGTGTGGCAATTGGGGAACCTGTCTAAACACATCACAGGAATCCTGATTGATCTTATGCAATCACTATACCACCAAATACCGCACGTATGTGAAGCTGGGGCTATGTCATCTTTCAGACCAAGGACAAGAGAAGGTCATTAAGTCATGTCCAGGCTGTCAAAGGAAACTCTTTTCTACATTTTCTTTGCAACGGGTAGGCCATTTGGAAAACCCCAAAGCAGGGGAACAAAGACACAACTTGTGAGAGTTGTAGACTTCAATAAGAAAGCTTGAGCAGGAAGGGAACAGCAGAAGGATGTGATTTCATAACACTCAGAGTTCTGATTTAACAGCAAGACTAACAGAAGAAGAAAATTTGTTGCACAGCTGCTTGGAAGGAGGGCAAAAGAGAAAATCATTCAAAGAGGATATCTGGACATCCTGAGAGGATCCAGTGTTAAGACCAAACAACACCCTAAAGTGAGGAAAGGTGAGAAAATAAATGTAGAGAAGTATGCACGAGCCATTTGTTCTTTTATATCTATCCTGCATACGTGTAGTCACTGCAGTAGCTGACATAAAGCATGGCTGTTAATGGGGCTCTTACAGTAAGACAGACCACCTCTTTGTTTCAGCTATTGTGTCTTTTTGAAGAAGTAACTGTGCTTGCAGTGTCCTTGCAAGTTAACACCTTAAAAGCATTTGGCTAAAATTGTAGGGGATGGAGTTAAGGTGGACTTTGAGCTTTTGTTTCAACTACGGGTAGCAATCAGCTGGAGCAACAAGATGTGTGCCAGAGGAGCCAGGGTGGAGGCAGCACTGCTGTCTGTCCAAGCCAAGGGAAGGTTAAAAGCACAAGTCAGTGCTCTAGTATGGTAAGCATGCAGCTGAGGGGCATGCCAGGGTATGTATGATAAGTTGTCTAGAGGACACGTGGGTCTTTCAGTTCATGGTAATATCTTATGGCCTATGGGCACACCTTCATCTCCTTGTCAAATACATCAGTAATACTACACACCTTTCCAATGGTAGTTTCCATTTACTTTTTGAGAATACATTCCATGAAAAAAACCATAATGATTTCAAAAAAAGTTCTTCATAGATGTGGGCACCACACTAAATATGGCTTGTGCCATTTTAATCCCTGTGTTTTTGTAGCGCAACTTCTAGCAGCAAACTGCAAAGGTTCAGAAGTGCCTGACAAAAACAAAAGAGCATTTTCTTATTCTTCATTTCGAGTTAATTGGGAGATCCAAGCTAATTTGATTTCAAAATGAAACTGTGTGCCCTTAATTCTCTGCATCCTGCTTTAGTACTTGATTCCTGAGTTTGATCTGTAGTAATTTTTGTCTTTCACAATGTTACCGTAACCTTGCTCAAGGAACCACAAAGGAGAGAGAAGCAGTGTACTGCATTTTAGTTGAAAGTTTATATACTGGTTCAGGATTGCTGATGGGTGATAAGAGTAACTGTTTTAACATAGGGTGCTCATGGGCAGTGAGTGCTGAAGGTATTTAGGAATGGCTGCTCACAGAAAACAACCAGCAGAGTGTTTGTACCTCACAAATGTGAAATAGTTCACCCACAGATTTAGAAAAAAATCATTAATCTGGTATAATACCACAAGAATTAAATGAATAAGTGATGTTTTGGTTTAAATTCATTAATTTATTATTACCTTTTAACTTTCAAATCACTGGGTTTCCCAGGGCCCCACTTCCCTGTGTAACTTTCTGGCTGGGAAGCTGGGGTTCTCCTTTCCCAACATATTTCCAAGGAAATACAGAGTCAAAAGCCAGAATAAAACTGTAAGAATTAACAGCACTGGAAAAAGTCCTACCTTTTCCCCTCACCTCTGATGCCTTTCTCTACCTTAAATTACCAGAATCCACGTCAAATGAATTGCGAGAGAAAACCTAGCAAGAGATGTCACTTACCCTGCCCCGTGTATCTGGGATACCTGGCAATTCACTGATATCCCTCTGAACTTTTTAAACTTGATCTCCTGTCAGTGAGGTCGGAGAGCAGGCAGCTCCCGCCCTGTGCTACGCGCGCAGCCAGATGT
>WTSP01011417.1:0-17964 GCA_025331215.1 Actenoides lindsayi
GTGAGTCTGTGTGGTGGGATGTGCAGGCGCGGGGCACGGTAGTATTTTTGAACTTATTTCATTTTCATATATAAAAATGTATAATACTGCATGTTAATTAATTTATTTTTAATAAACTGCAAAACTACTTCCTCCACATGCCCTGAATGTATATGTATTGGCCTACATCATTTGTAGTCATATCACTTCATCTGGCCCTGCATACCTCCCAATCTATCCTCGAATCCTGAATCTTCTGTAGCTGAGATACTGTCTTCAGGAATTCTGAAAGTAAAAGCTAGAATAAGATTTTACTTCAAGTTGCACAGTTACTTATTCTTCCACAAGACATAATGGCATTATGCATTGCATATATTGCTATAATAGTCTTCTATTTTATCAATTATAATTAGAGAGACTGAATGTATGTGAAATTCTATAATGAAAAATTGAGGATATTTATAATCTCCACAGATTCTTGTTACTACGGAACAATTTCTGCAGAATCTTATGAAAATGTTAATTGTATTAATTTTTATTTCAGTAATCTAAGTTTGTTTTCCTTACTAATAAATTAAGATGTGAAATATTTCAAGCTCATGAAATAATGAATATGCAACAACATAAAGGAATTTAGGTGGAACCAGATTTGGTATTTTGTTTTTAGCATAGCAGAACTGGCAAATGTACAATATGACTAGCAGAGTGTTTCTGTATGATATAAAAAATATTCCTCTGATCTGTGATGATGCTATAGGGTAACATCAAAATTTCTGAAGCAAAAGAATACATATATGCACTTTAAAACTTAGTGTTGTTAAAACATGTCAATGCATTCAAACACCCTGATCTATTATCATTTTTTGCTTATAAGTATCCTTACTTCAGTGAGATACCTTGGTCTTCATTAGTGCCACCACAAACCTTAAAAGACTTTTGGATAGCATTATTACAGAAATTGAACCTTAATTGGAACTTAATCTCTATAATTATGCATAATTACCCATGTTTATTACTCCTACGGTGAGCACACATTTTTCTTTAGCTGTAAGGCAAAATGAGTTAAAGCTTCTAGAAGCATTGGATAATAAGATTTGTATGCACTTCACTTGCTTTATTAGGCTGTATAGTTTTAAAATTCAATTAAAATGTATTTTCACTCGTTGCCCTTTGACTTTGGCAAGGAACATGAATGGAGAAAAGTACAGGTCTTGATGACGAGTGTCAGCCTTTTATTTCTTTTATTCCTTGAAACAAGGGCCAAAAGTGGTGTAGTACTGTCCTTTGAATGATTTCTTTTCATTCTGAAATATTTGTATGAACCAATGTACAAACGCAAGGGAAAAGAAGGGCACATTTAAACCAATTTTATTATTTTTCAAAGATAAGTATGATTAAATCAGACTCACATAGCCTCAGTCTTTACTTGGGTCTATTAAAACTACAAGTCATATTGGTTGTCACCCCAGGGAGTTGATTTGCAATAACATGGCACAGTCATTTGCAAAACTACTCTTCATAACTAATGCAGCTTGCTTGGATGAGATTCACCATTTGTAAAGCAACAGTTACATGCTGTGACTTCTGTTTGTGCATTCTGACCTCAATCTTTTAAAATCTGATAGTTGTATCAGTGGGATTTATATTCAACAGCCACTACCATCATCAATTCCATGAAATCAGTTATGAAGTTATATCTGTTTAGTTTTAAAATCACAACTAAAGTTACACCTGTCTCAAATTTACTTACAGAGCTCAGACTTATTGTGCTCCAGGCATAAGGAAACAGTATGGATGTGCAAAATATTTAAAATACACTACTATTCTGATTTGCCAGTAAAAACTTTATTTAAGGAAAAACTAAGATAAAGTGGCAAATATTTTTACTCAATTCAGTTCAACAAGAAAGTACTGTGTCAGTTTTAAAAGCCAAGTGGATGATAGTGATAATAATGTCAGTGTTTTCTTTTGTATTCTCCTATCAAATCAGCTAATTATCATTAGAAACTCAAGCCTGATTTAACATGCTTGTTGTCATGATGAAAGGTGACTAATCAAACTGTACATAAGCTACTTAAGTTCTTTTAGATGTTTTTTCTGTATCTTGTGGGAAAGATCATCTGCATTTTCAATATCACATCTTATTACAGGACAAGGGAAAATACAGGTGTGCAACAAATTTAAGAAGTTTGACAATTGCTATTGATTATATCAAAGTTAGAGAGATGTTAAGATGTCACTAACCAGAAGCTGGAGGGTAATTGTGTATGTCTATGTCTGGGTGCGAGTGTGGCTGTGGGTGTGTGTGCATTTTTGATTTGCTATCTAACTTGAATTTCTGAAATCTGGGAATGACGAAATAAGAATGTGTCCATGATCAAGACTGTCACAAGGAAAACTTGAAAGTCATATTTTATTGCTCATATCCTAAAAGTGTTAATTGCAGCTGAGGAAAAATAAGCCCTAATTAATGGTTCACGGATGACTTGATGGATCAAAATAAAGAAAAGAGAACTTCCTATGGGTAGAGCAATTAACTTTATACAGGGATCATAACCTTTAACTATTTGGAGAATGATCAAAGTTACCTATAAATAATAGTATAAATGTAGTCCTACCTACATTGGCTTTACAAGACTGATGCAAACACCACTGAGCTGTACAAGCTCTCCTTTTCTTCAGAACTGTTATGCATAATTGATCAATCTGATATCTTGCATCATTCTGCTACTAATGTTAGTATTGTCATATTGTCAGGTAAGAGAATTTTTGTATCTGATCAAAGGATTAACTAATGGTTCTTGGTTTGGTTACCCCCTCAGACTTGTCATCCGCACTGGATGTCATGACTAGAGGAGACTGAGCAACCTTGGCTTTAATTTAGATACAGCTCTGTAGCAAGATAAATCAAGTAATGCAAACATAAAGCAAATAAAAATAGCTTTGAAGTTTTCCTAAAATATACTACACTGAGTATATTAGAAAGTTTCTGGTGTTTGCCTTCAATGAATATTCAAGCTAGTATTAAGTTTATTCAAACTTATACTGTTAGAAATGTTTAAGGAAAGCACACATACAAAATAACAGGTGGATTCAGGCCCAATCTAGTGAAGAAGCAAAGGTAATGAACATGGACTCTATCAGATGAAGTAAGTGGGTATTTCCTCTATTAGGTGGGGGTAAGTGGGACCTGCTTCCTCTTTGCCTTCCTGGCAAATCTGCATGTAATACCACTGAATATTCATTCCCAACATGGAGCATGTTCTATGGGATAGGACACAACTTGGCCAAACAGGATTATACAGTCCCCAAACGTTTCCTAAGAGTTTGTGTCAGAATACAAAGATGTAGATTTTGAACCAAAATATATTGCTTGGTCTTTGTGCCAGTTTCTCCTACTTTTTGCAGTCTCCTGAATACTGTAGGGTAAATAGTGTGGAATTTATCATTAAAAATTCCACTGCTCACCATGAAACTAGTTTATCACACAGAATAGCGTATACTCTGAAGAGTATAATAGAGTTTATTACTGTTTCTTGAAGTAATATTATGTAATAACTTACATAATGTCCTGTAAATGTACTAAATAAATTTCCTTCCCTTTGCTATGCCTATTTAAACAAACAAACTCTCAAGATTCACTGTAACATTAGATCCACTCTATGGATAAGCAAGATAGACGAGTATCAGCAAAACAGAAGCACAGTCTCCATGCTTGGATCCAATGTAGGGATATAGGGAAAACCAGAAAGCCATTTGGATTGTAGATGGCTGTGCCTTTTTTCCATATTTGGTGACTGAAAAGCTGAAGGTGACTAATCATTTTTAAATCTAAGAGTCTTAGATGTGTTTAGATAGATAAGTTCAAAAGTTTCTTTATTTTAGGAGCTTGGTTCACAAAATAACATTGAAAGAGAAAAAATTAGCCATCAATATTCTCCTTATACAGAACAAAGGGAATTCAGTCCTTGTACTAAATCACTTGAAGACATTAAATCATGGAAAAACCCGCAAGCTGAACACAGAACTGATGTAAGCAAGACAGAAAACTCCAAATCCAATAAAATATACAAAGTACCACACTTTTCTTGCACAATAGTTTTTTTGTAGTAATAGATCCAAGACAGACAACAAGGCTTCACCGAGGGCAAGTCATGCCTGAGCAATCTAGTGGCCTTCTTCCAGTAAGGCCTGTGACATCGTCTTCCATGACATCCTTCTCTCTAAACTAGAAAGACACCGATTCAATGGATGTTCAGTGCCTGAGGAATTGGTTGGATGATCACATCCAGAGAGTAGTGGTCAACGACTCACTGTCCAGATGGAAGTCAATTTTAAATGGTGTCCCTCAGGGCTCCCTACTGGGACCAGTGTTGTTTACTATCTTCATCAGTGACACAGACAGTCGGATCGAGTGCACCCTTAGCAAGTTTGCAGATGATACCAAGCTGAGTGGTGTGTTAGGCTGCTAACTAACAATAACTAAGTCCATCTAAAAGTATATGTGAGAGGGTTGCTTATTTCCTATATCCCTACTAGGCTCTGGAAGACAGTCAGCAATGATTTGCAAAGACTCCTAGAAGATCTAGATACAGCTAGAACTCTCTATATCCATCAAATTCTGACACTAAAGATTTTGTGAACTATGCCAACAGATTCAGACACATTTTAAAAAATTTCAGTTTTCCATATAGGAAATTTTTGCATTAGAGTCTCAGACGTCTTATGTTTGCTTTAGTCCTTCTCTCGGTATCTTTGCCCTGTATTGGATATAGCCTTAGAACTGTAATTAAGACTGACCAAATGATTCGAGAGTCCATCATTTATTAAATAGTTTTGTCTTTTTCAGTGTATGAAATGATCATTAAACTGTTTGTTTTAACAAAATGAGCTATTATAAATTATTCAATGACAACACTGTGCATATAAATAACCATCTGGGCAAAAGAATCACTTGTTATCAACAAGTACTGCAACCACTGTCTGAAATAAAAGAGTATTTTGTACCATAAATGGTTGTAAGTTTCAGGTTAATTCATTAATATGAAGAGTATTGTTATATGAAGAAGGGTTGTGAGAAGGTCTCAAGAGTCCGACCTTACAATTATTTGAAATAAAACTACCACAAAACCAACCCACAAAATAACTCAAAATGGAAAGAGATGAACAAAACCCGGGTTCTTTAGTATTTTATTTTTTTTTTTTTCAAAGCATGAGCTTCACTAACAGATACAAAAGACTAGCTACACTGATAGACACAGTATAAGAGAGTATGAGCAAGACAAATCACCAATAAAATGCTAGCCAAAAAAACACCTCAAAGCCCTATATAAGAGGACAGTCCTCAGTCACCAGTTTATCTTGTTTCACCTGCTCAACATGCACTAACCTTGTATTCAAATTCTCAGTCTGCAGCTAGGGATACGTGTTCTGATATTTATACTAGAAGTAATGACTTAAATTCAGCTCTGACTATATGTACATAATAATGACTTTTCACCTTAGGAAAAAAAAAATCCTCAAAGATCAAGAAAGTTAGACACATAGAAGGAATTAATATATTAAAAATTCTCCCTGTATAGTGGAATGACAAACAAATTGACACAGCATTTAAGTCTAAATCCAACTAGGGAATTAGGTAATCAAAGTAAGATTTAAATAGATTTTCAATTAAATTCCTTTTATTCCATGTTATACCAGCCACTTCTCAGTATTTCTTACTCAGATTGATGAGGTTTAAAACTTAACCTGCTTTCCATAGTTGTCAATCCTGTCAGCTGTGATTTCAAGTGATTTCATCAAAACTTTCTTAAATATTTTTAGTGGGATCATTTGGCAGAAACTTCTCCTTCAAAGCTCTTTTTTTGTACAACGGTGAATTTATTTTAAAAATTAATTATCTTTTAAATAGTAGAGTAATATATTGGTCAGATGCATGAATTAGAATCCTTTTTTCACTATTTCTACATGTCTTAAGGAAATTAGTCTCAGAATCAGAATAAATCTAATGGTAATCTGCAGAATCCATGTAAGAATGTTGAACCATCTTTTAGCTGCAGCTAATTTAAAATGAACTGTGCACTATTTTTATTTTTCAAATGTTTTATGTAAAAGGTGTGGAGGGTGGAATATCCTACAGTAATACTTTCTAAGTAAAATATAATATACCCCTTCTTTAAGATACTTTGGCAATTAACCTTTTTTTTTTTTTTTTAAGTTTGTTATACAAAATAGCTACATGAGAGCTGATATAAATAAATAGAATGCTGTCATACCTCAGCATCAGGTTTCACAATATCCAGTTTCACAGTCTTCATTATTTTACTTCTCAAGAATTAAAGAAGTTAACATGCTAAAATTATTGAAGCTGTATAAATTTACATGCAAATCTATTTTAACTGCCCAATAGCAGACCAAAGCTGTAAGGAAAGATAAATAGTTTATCTAATTACATGATATTTAATGCTGATGTTTTCAGGATGCTGATTGGCTGGGTTTGAGTCATTAGAATCAAAAGATATGCATGGAATGTTTTTATTACTCTCATTAATGATGTTAAGCTCAAGAAGTACAGATATTACATTGCTATGGTATGGGCTGCATATTAAGATTGGCAAAAACACATTTCTGTAGTGCTAACACTTCAAAATTTTAACACATACCAGCAAAAACAATAAAATTCAAGTCTGGTTCTTATGCCTTAATTGTTATAATGTGAATTTAAATAGTGAAACTAGAGACAAAACATATTTTCAGCTTTTTAATTTTCATCTGACATGTATCTGAAATATTTAATGTACTAAGTAGACTAATGGTTTGCAAGATTTTCATTTAGACAAAAGTTTCAAATTTAAAGTATAAAAGACTGCAATATGCACTTGTACTCATGTTTAGAAAGTAGGCAGACTTTATACAATCTTACTATTGTTGACTCTTATTCTTAATTTCATTAGATACCAGTTTTAGTAAAATATGTTACAATTTTCTTCAAATGATCTAGCTTTTTAAAATTCAAATCTTCTGAAAGCTATTTTAATCATGCATTTGTCAAGGGTTGGGTCTGGGCCAGCCACTAGACAAATGATATACGGTCTCTATTAACCTTCTCCCTTTCCAAAGGGGAAGAGAAAGGGAATAAAGGAGAGAGGAATATCTAGACAAAACCAGTATCAAACACAATCCCTGATGGCAATTACATCACCATCACCACCAATGCTGTGGAGCAGGCACTGGGGAAGTCCCGGACAGGACTCAGCAGCAGAACTAGATTCAGGAATTGGATACGGGAAACAGATTCAGGAACACAAAGACTGTGATCAAAGGCAGAACAGACAGAGTCCTCCTTGGATGCTGGCCATTGAAGGGAAGAGATTAACTCCTGTGATACTTCAGCTTTTTACTGAATATGATATATACGGGATGGACTACTTTGTTTAGGGTCACCTGTCCTGTCCATTCCTCTCCATAGGTGCAACCTTTTACCTTCTGCACTTCCAACCTGGTACACAAGATTTATCAGTGACCTTGGTCTTCAGAAGAGCAAGTATAAGCAAGAACCTTTCTCCATACCATGCCTTCATAGTCACTGTATAACATCAAATGTTATCTCTACTAGAAGCAGACACTGTCTGCAAAAAAAATGCCGTTAACTTCAGAAAGTACAGTTACTTAGAAGGGACGGAACTGAAAAGTAAAATCACTACACAGAATTAGTTCTGTTCTGACTCAAACCAGGACAATATTTGATTGAAACAATAAAACAGCTTTCATAATATCTACAATTAACTGTCAGTTAAGAATTATTCTAAATATTATTAGTAGATACATATGTTATTATTTGACACATGGTACAATCTGGAAAAACTCTGAACTGGAGCCTTATTGCAGTGGATACTGCACATTATTGGAAATCACTGTTCTTGCTTAGTTTTCATTTCAGGAGTGCTGCAAATGGCACACAAACAAATTCTCAAGAGGAAAATTAGAACATGATTTGTTACAGAGGAGATTCATGAGTAAAGGTTATCTTTTATGTGATCGTTTTCAAATGTTTCTACCTACTCTATTTTGTAAGCTTACTCAAACCATTCAATCCCTTTATTTCCCAAGATCAAATAGTAAGTAAAAATATGTCACCTAATGCAACTAAAAATTCTCCAAAATTCATCCTCAAGTCTTTCCTAATTTTTCCACTGAGTTGTGTGTTTTCCAATGCTACTATGACTCCAAGAACAGAAGACTATTCAGACTACAATAATCTCATCTGAATTTAGGCATCTACAATATATGTTCCTGTAGCCAGATTACTCTTACAACTACCCATACTAAGCAGGTAACTTTTAGGGTGAGCTACCTCAAACATAGGTACTGAGTAGTCATCTATTTCACATTAAAAAAAATTGAATCCTCAAGCTCACTTCAGTTTTCCCTAAAATTGTTCTATCACTCAAAATACAGCACTGAAATTTGCAGAAGAGTAATGGTGTAAAATGATCATCTAGAAATGTTATGACTTCATTGGTAATTTTGCTTGATTTTGGACTAGTATAAGTAAAAATATATAAACACTTCATCAAATATTGTAAAAATCCCTCTGATATTCTCAAGGGTAATCTATTTATCAAGTAATTCAGTTGAAGAATAATGATATTCATTGTAATAACTTTTACTCAGTAGAAAGATATAACAGCTTCTGTCTCTCAATAACATTTTACAGTCTTTCTCTCTAAGGAGAGGTAGAAAATTGCTAGTAATTATGCACATATAAACATTTCCTCTGGATGCTATTAAAAATCTCAAGAGAAACTCTATTAAGAGCTGTGCCTAAAGAAGCAAAGAAGTATTTCACAGGATAATAAGATAAGTTGGGTTGGGAGTGATCTAGGCCAACGTTCTGCTCAAAGCAGGCTCATCTGTGAGGTCAAAATGACTTAGTCAGGGCTTTATCCAGGCAGATCTAGAAAACCTCCAAAGTTGGAAACTGTACAATCTCTGTACGCTACTTGACATCCTGCCTGACTGTCCTATTATGAAAAAAGTCCCTTCTTATATCCAGTCTAACTGATTCTGGTTACAACTTATGCCTGTTGTCTCTATTCTTCATGCCATGCATGGCTGTAAAAAGCCTGAATTCATCTCTTCTATCATCCTCTGGAGTTATTGGGGAGCTGTTTTTAGGTCCCGTTGAAGCGGTGTCCTCTCCAGGCTGAATGAGCCCCAGTCTGTCAACCTCTGGACAAGTCCTCCAGTCATGATCATCCTGATACCTGACCTTGTTCCAGTTTAATTATAACTTGTTTGTACTCAGCAGGCTTAAAATTAGCTGATTTACTACAGATACAGTCTAGTAAGTGCTGAATAGAGGATGATCATCACTTCTCTTGATCCGCTGACTATAATCCAGTTAACACAATTTTCCTCAGGGCTGCCCCCAAGTCCCTCAGTCTCCTAGCCTCTAACAATGTCACAGTCTCTCTTCCCATCGGCAGGACTTTATATTTGTTCTTGTTGAGTTGCATTAGTTTACTATTAGCTCACTCCTCCAGTCTGTCAAGTACAGACCCACATGTGCAGACCCAGTACTCCTCTGTTGACTCAGTTAACTCTAGATATGGAGAACGATCATTAACCAAAACCTTCTGATCATCCAATCTGTTTATTGTTAATCTGACTGTTCACCCACCCACTGCATAATTTAATAACATTGACAAAAAGCTGGTTTTGGAGACACTTTCAAAAGCCTTGTTAAATTGAAGCAAAAGACATCACATACTCTCTATCTATGAACCAAGTCATTTAATCACACAGGACAGTCAAGAGGATCAGACATGATTTACTGTTTACAGTGATTTTACAATGATTTCACAGCAATTTTACAATGATTTTCACACAGCCCACACACCCAGTAGAACTCTTCTGAACTGATGTTCTCCCATCTTTATCCAGATTATGTAGATTTTCAGAAGCCAAAGGCAAATTTGCTATTGATCTCATGTGGACAAGGTTTCATCTTTATATCTGCTCTTAAAAAAAGTTGAAAAAAAAACCTCCCATGGAAATCAACACTGGTTTTCTATAGGGAATTTTGCTATGACAGGAAGATTTTTGCAAAAATAAATGTATGTGTTTTAGTAATTTATGGATGATGCCTCACATTTAAACAGGGGGTTCAGTTTCTGCAAAGTCAAGTCATTATATTTCAAACACAATACTAATGAATTGTGATTTTTCCTACATCACTTCACCAGAACACTGGGGCTTGATAACTATCCAAAACTTATATGTAGTCTACAGTAATTACCTACAGTGGGAATAATAGCCTCTAATTTCAAGCATACACAAATTAATTGCATAAATCTAAATTCTCAAATTTTATATAGCAGTTGAATAAATTGTTCCAGGATGTGAACCATCTCTTCTTAAAATGGTATTTAAGATAAATAGGATTCTCACTCTATGGCAGGGATTTATTAATTTTTTTTCACTGACTTCAGAGACAGCATAAGTACCTTAGTTGTCTATATTAGAGATGAATTCTTTCATTACACTATCTGTATAATAAGGGAAGAAGGATACCCAATTCCAGAGGACAAGCCATAACATGTTGTACATAGGCTATCCCTCAGTGTTGCCTCTCTAGATTAAAAAGAGACTCCACAAAGCTACCTTAGCCTAACTAAAACTATGTGAGATGAGTTCCGCTCTTGCCATAGCCATCTCTCTTTGGCTCTGTACTCTATGATTCATGCTTATTATTTCCTCTCATTTTAATACCACATGAGTGTACCACATCTGGCTGGGATGAAGTTAACTTTCTTCAGAGCAACACATATGGTGCTGTGTTTTAGATTTGTGGGTAAAGCAGTGTTGATAACACACTAGTCTTTTGGCCATTGATGGATAGGCCTTCTCTTTAACCCATTCTGCCCACTCAGCAAGTAGGCTGGGAGAGAGCAAGAAGTTGGGTGAAAACACAGCTGGAACATCTGACCCCCACTAGCTAGAGGCATATACCACGACTTACAATTTCCTTGGATGCTTTTGATCTGATATTTTCCAGTGTATAAGTCTGAAATACCAATCAGTTAAAGCCCAGATAGAGACCATCTGGAACTTTTTGGAAAGGTACTGCATAAATGACGAGGTAATTACACACAAGAGTAAAATTCCTGCAGTAATTTCAGATCATATTTTTCCTCTGTTACCCTGCATATTCTCCATTCTACACAACAGAGAGGTTTTTTTTACATTGGGTTTAGATCTAAAACTCAATAAATGAATGGATTCCTATAAATGTACCATGTAAATACAAGTGTTTATTAACATCATATGAAGTCTGACAGTAATGTAATTAAAATGATAGTAACATATATCATAAAGGTCTACCTTTTTCTTTTTTTTTTTTTTTCCCCTCAAGTAGAAGTGATTGATGGTAACACCTTTGCAATTTGATAGAATGTATGTTAAATTAATGCCCTCCCATGTTTCATTTTTTCATAATCATATTTAAACCTCATCTTTGTAACTCTAGATTAAATTCCAGGTATATTTTCTGAATTTGAGATAATTTCCTTTCTGAATAACAGCTATTTAAGAAGAAGCAAAAAATTAATACTGTGAATAATTTTATGCAGATGAAAATCATGCTGTTATTGAATTGTTAATATCTAAAAAGAGAAATTTTTAGAGGAAAGATTACAGAAACAGACTATACATTGTAGTAATACAGAAAGTATCTGTAAAACATTCTGAAAACCATGAAATTAACATGATCATTAGATCTTGCACCACTGCATGGGGCTTCAGATGAGAAGACTAGTCAGAATCACACTGCTGTAATGTAAAGTCAGTCTAGTCTATCCAGCCAAGAAAGCACCCTTTAATACGGTGTCATGCTGACCTGAGGAATACTTCCTCCTATTTTTTTGCATCTTTATATCACTTCTAGATTGGGTACAGGGTTTTCAGTAGGCATGCAGTCATAGGTTCATAGCTTTACATACATGCACATTATAGTGTAATTTGTTCTAAATTTACAATGACTGTGCCATTACTCTTAACTGACATACAGAAACTATCTGTCATCCATACCAGCTTTCCCCAGTGCTTTGTATAAAATCTTTATATTATACAACACTATACAATGCAGTGTTATAAGGAAAAGGAGGAACTTCTAATGGATTTTAATTATTTTGTAAATTCTATTTCAAAAAGAAAACAAAATGCTGATAAAAAAAAATTCTTCATATTCTGCTTCTGTTGCTCATAGCTAATGCTACCTTATACCACACTTTAAAACAATCTCACAACAACTTAAGTATCCTCAAAAGTACATAACCTGAATGCAGAAAACACTAAGGGTGAGATTCAACTCCAGAATGTGTCTACCTAAATGTAAATGAATGTATAGGTAGATATCTGAGCTGTCATTATTACCAACAAAGTGTAAAAGGACACAATCTAAATGTGGTCTAAACAGAAAAGCCATCCAGGATGCTATAGGATATCAGAATCTTCTCTTTAAGGCTGTCAGACCTGTAGGTGACCTCTATCTTCCTGGAGTGACACCTGAAGGTCAGTCCAGATACCCTAAAATATTTCAAAGCATATATATGTCTAAGGTTAAGAAGCTGTATCAAGTCCCTGCATCTAGTCAATAGCAGAAATCTTAATATTTTCCAAGGCTTGATTCAGTTCCTGCACTTAGATTTTTAACACTGTTTGAAATACCATAAAATGTTGTTCTGTTGCCTGAACTTAGAAACACAGTGTGATTTTGAAAACACTACACCAATCCACCGAACTTTAAAAGGTTCATGTTTTCCATAGGTCCTGTTCCTTAGCTTGCAGCCTAATGAAACATGGATTACTTCCTTTAAGACTTTACAGGACTCTTACGTTTCAGCAACTGAGTCATGACTTCTTGACTATATGCTCTATTTGCTTCTTGGTATCTGAAACATCCCACCAGAGCCTATCTTAGGACATCTGTGTAGACACATATAGACATCTGTATTTAGTATATATAGTATGGAGTTTAATTTTCCTCTACATTTGTTAAAAATTGCTTCTCTGAACATGAAAATGAACACAATTATTTCCTATTTTTCTATTTCTCAGAAAAATGGAGGATTCAAATAGTGTGTAGAATTAAAAGAATAAATTGAGAATTCTAGCTTTAAGATTAGATGATATATGCATCCATATTCTGTATTGTTTCAAGTTCAAGACCAAATAATGTTACTAAGAGGGCTCATGTAGGTGTAATGTAGAAGCGGAAATAGAATCTTATGCTAATGTTTGATTTTCACAATTAAAGGGTAAAAAAAGACAAGTGAGGTAATGAATGATAGATTTCAGAAGTGATACTTTTTCTATCATTTTTCTTCATTTATCGCAGGGAAACCATCATTACACATGCATAATGATGTATATGACACACAGAAGCATCTGATCCAAGGAGAGTCTTTAAAGATTTTATTATTATTATTTATGTATTTATTTAGTATGGCTAGATACTT
This sequence comes from Actenoides lindsayi, assembly GCA_025331215.1. Taxonomy (NCBI): domain Eukaryota; kingdom Metazoa; phylum Chordata; class Aves; order Coraciiformes; family Alcedinidae; genus Actenoides; species Actenoides lindsayi. Next base: position 13,500 of record WTSP01011417.1, read on the forward strand.
TTGCTGTCAGAAGAAATTTCACAATAAATGTCAATACTTCTGATAATTTTAAGTGAGTCCCTTCTGCTGCAAGTAACAGTTATCCTTTCTAATTCATTGTTGCTTTCAGCATTTCTGTAACAGAAAGTCTCTATCCTTAATATGTAAGCATTTTTGTTATGTCAAGAAATGTTATAGAAGTATTTCTTATGGGAAAGTGCATAAATGAGTCTAGATCCACACCGCAAAATTATTCTGTCCCAAGAAAAGATCCCCAGTCCTCAGGCTAAAAGGTACAGTGTACCTGGCATCCACTTTAAAGCAGGTTGGCTACATTTGTAATACATAACATTTATAACTGGGACTCTTAGGTCTTAGTATACCTGGTATATAACAATTCAAGTGGCACTGTGTCTATCATATGGCTGAAAATCTCAGGAATGGCAGTTTTGTCGTGCCTTTGTGTCCTGGTATATGGCAATTGAATTGTATTAGATCTTAGGGACACAACAACTGTTGTGATATGTTGGAAGACAATTTTAAAGATTTTTATAAGGTAGAGAATCAAACATCAAGTGTAATTTCACTAATGTTGTCTTCTGAAAGTGACATTTGCAGTGATCCCTAGAATGACACTGAGTCTTGTTAGACTAGAGTGTTCTGGTGAAAAGGTAATCCAAGAGCTAACTAATGTTTACACAACGCTGGGCTTGTTCCCGTCCTGGCCACCCACTCAACCTCACTGCAGTAACATTAGATTGTTTGGCAGAGGTAGTGCTCTGTTTCAGGAATTAACCAGTGAAATTCTTAAGAATTATTTACTGAATGCTATTCATTTCTTTTTATTCTATGGGGTTTCTATATGGAAACAGAAACATAATATTTGCCCAGTTGTCACAATCATTCATGTACTATACAAATACCGCATCAAAAAATCCTTAAATTATAGCAATGTCCACTTTAAAACTAATTATTTTTACCCACTACTGTGATTCAAAGCCTACTTCAGACCTAAAAACTTTGAAATTTGCTGTATATATGCTTAAAATACAATTAAACACTGGATCCCTGCTAAATTTTTCACCAAAACTCTGTTTGCAAAGATCCAGGCATCTGCTGTCATGAAAATGCCATTTTGCTGTGTGAACACAATTGCTAGTTCTTGAAGAACAAGGAATAGAAACTATAAATCAGTTTAGTACTTTGAGATCTCAAGTCTGAAGGAAAAATAGTCTGGGAGGAAGATTAAATGGGAGAAAGTAGAGATCAGATTCCACAAGAGTTTACAAATGATTAAAACTTTCTTACATAAAGTACCTTTATAAAGAAAATAACCACTATAGATAGAGATTAACTAGAACATCTTCATTAGATCATCATGATTACTTGGCTAGGGTTTTAATTAGAACAACTACAGCTATGGAAAGCAATCAGGAAAATCAATTAAGAGTGGAAGCAAACAAAAACCTATAAAAAAAAAAGTTCATGAAACCCTTGAAAGGGATGGTTAAAATTGAACTCTATATTTAATTTAATTCAGACAACAACAATGAACTCAGAATTTTGCGCAAGATGCTGAGTATCAAGCTTGTATTGTGCCAATGAGCCATGTAGTCATATTGTTTCATACTAGTTGTGAATGTGGCCTTAAAATACATTTAGAAATGAATGTATTTGCGAATATTGAGTTTAATCATTTTATCATAGTTATGAATTAGAAAATATAAAACTGAGGGGGGGGAATAAATAATCACATATCTAATTTTTGTAGCACTGGTGAAAATTTTACTTACTTGTAAGACAGCTACATGCTTTTGGGTTTTTTTTTCTATCATGAAACATATGCTTTCTATTTTCCAGCTCCTCTTTTTCTTTTGAAAGTCATACCACAAGGAATGTTTAGAGGTGTCCTGGTTTGAATTAGAACAGAACTAATTCTGTTCAGACATTGTACTTTCAGCTCAGTATCTTTTAAGTAATTGCACTTTCTGAAGTTAACAGCAGTTTTTTGCAGACAGTGTGCTTCTAGCAGTGATAATGTTCAATGTTATACAGTGACTGCCAAGGCTTGGTATGCAAAAAAGGCTGTTGCTTATATTTGCTCCTGTGCAAGATCACTGATAAATCTTGTGTGCTAGGTTGGGGGGTGCAACCTGTGGGGAGGAGAGGACAGGACAGGTGACCCTTAAGCAACCATTCCCTTAATCAGGTATTCCATCCCATATTCATTACATTCAGTATAAAGCTGAGGGATCATGAGAGTCAAGCTCTCTTCTTCAATGGCCACCACATAAGGAGGACTCTGTTCTGCCTTTGGTCCAAGTCTGTGTTCCTGAATCTAGCTCCAGAATCCAGCTCTTGAATTCAGGTCCAATCTGCCACTGACTGCAGGCTGGGACTTCCCCAGTGCCTGCTCCACAGTATCAGTGGTGACAGTGACATAATTGGGGTGTTGGGTTCAACACTGAATTTGTATATATTTCATTTTATTATCGTTATTTTCATTAAATCAGTTTTAGTTTTCTTTTCCAATCCACATGTCTCTCTCCCTTATTCCCTTTCTCTTCCCCTTTGGGAAGGGAGAGGGGTTAATAGAGAGATAGCAAGTGTCTGTCATTGACAAGAGGCAAATTATTTATTCATTATATAAATTCTCCAGATATCCTCTTAGTTTAGATCTGATTGTCTTATAGTTCTGAAGTTGGTTACACCAAATAATTACCCTGCATCTATTACCCAAATCATATTACTGTGGGCTTTAGTGCATTTAGTATTTTACAATTCACCTTTCCTAAATAACAAGTCTTTAATTTTACAAGTGTCTACTTAGCTAGTCTACTGGAATCTGAGTTTGTTGACTTCCAAAATAGTCCACCAATCTTCAGTGTAGCCAGGTGGAGGATGGGGATTTTATTTTAATGGTTAATTTTAATGGTTAATTTTTGAACGGTTCATTTTATTTTTTACTTCGTATTAGGTCTTTTTATTTCAGCACCATTTAATAGATGAGCAAATTGAGAATATGTGATTTAATTGGTACAGGTTTTATTACTAATTTTTAATCCTGGTAGAGGATGTAAAAGCTGTTCTAGAAGTGGATGAAATGTTAATAAAATGCTTTGAAGTACTGCCCTACATAATTGCTGCACATTATTATTCTCAGCATTCTGTATTTTCAAGCTATGAAAAGGCTCATTGCAGTACTCAATTTCATAGAAGAACAAACAATTTTCAGATTTATTTGTGACTTCAAAGTTTTAGCAAGGATATACAGTCATTTCAAAGTGAACAAAGAGTTATCTTGATCTTTGGAACTGATAAATACAGGGTACTTCCCTTCTGCTGTCTTGGAATAGCTTTAAGTTCTGTGGTCTGGTCCGAGTACACACCCTGACCTTACTGGGGTGAGAAATAGGCATGCATCAAGATTCCTTCTTTCCCCCTTAAATCTTGAATTGAGCACAAAGAAAGCTGGAGCTTATGAGCCTGACAAGATCTACTACCAGCTCCAGCTCATCTCTCTATCTGGAAAGTCTAGTCATATTCTGCTGTTTCCTAAAATTGTATATGTACTTCCTTATAAAAAATATCCAAATGTGTAAATATCTCTAGAAAACAATTGTCAGAACTTGACATTTAGAATATTATTATACACTTCAAAACAAAACCTCTTTCTGGTTTCAGATGTTTAAAAATTACTCCAATAGAAAGCAGTGTAGATTTTAAATGGAACAATCAGAGAAAAATTTCTAAATCTTCATGATCTTCAAGTATAAAGATACCCAAGTCCCAGATGAAGTAATTTACTTGTCTTAATAAGCCCCCAGTGTCCAAGGTGCTTCATTCATGGTGGTGTCCTCAACAGGAATGTGCTTGTAAAGCCACCTCCATCTCAACTCTGCGGATACTGTACAGCCTTTCAACAGTTTGTTCTAATTATGCCACCTGACATAACAGGTCATTAACCTGTACACACCTTGTGCAGGAACTTTTATCACCAGGAACAGGGTTTGGGCAATCCCTGCAGCTGCTGGCTGCATTGAGGCCTCCTTGGGTACCAGCTCTGGCTGGGTGGACAAACCAGACATCATCAGGGCTTTCTCTGAAGAAGCAGTGGTTTTAGTCCTGAGGCGAGTACCCACCGCTTCGGTTGAGCCCCTACCACCTCAGCTGTGGCCCACAAGGTGATTTCAGAGCCCTCCCTGCAGCTGAGGAGCCACTGCAGTGCCGCCCCGACTGCCACGGAGCCTCAGCGCCCTCGCCTCACGCCAATGGCAATGTGGTGCTGCCAGTAGTCGCTCGCGCTGCCAGGGCAGCGTTGGATGGCGGGAGGGTAGGTGCCCGGGCCACCTCCGCTGCCTGCTCACAAACTTTCCACCCTCGGCATGGAGAGGCCACTCTCCCGGCTTCTAAAAGCCTCCCAATAGAGCAAAAGAAAGCCAAAAAGAGCCCTTTGCCCACCCTTATGTTGCTATTGTTGTCCACC
>WTSP01011417.1:39033-50979 GCA_025331215.1 Actenoides lindsayi
GACCAGGCTGGATGGGGCTTTGAGCAACCTGCTCTAGTGGGAGATGTCCCTGCCCATGGCAGGGGAGTTGGAACTAGGTGATCTTTAAGGTCCTTTTCAACCCTGAGAATTCTATGATTCTGTGATTCTATCATCTGGTTACTAGCAGCAGGTGAGAAATTGGAGTGGTAGGACTCTCTGTGGTGATGTTAGAAGTCTTCTCTCTCAGTATGGGTTTCTACAGGGTGAACTGCTGATGCAGGGAGATTTGAAACTGGTTTGATATATCCAGAAGTGTTGCCTCCATTGAGGGTAAACCTATGTGCACAGCACAAACTAGTCTTCCAGTGAGAAATGGTTTCTAGATCCAACAACTTCTCTGAGCATGAAAAGACTGATGTAGAGAGCAGATGCTGCTGCATCCCACGTCAGTGCCATCAACCTGGAATAGCTGCCCTTGCTTTGGCATCAGTCTTGTCCTTGATGAACAAGTCTGCCCATTTGTCACAATGCCTCAAGCAAATGGACTTTTTTTTTATTGTGAAGAAGGCAGATCTATTAATAGGTATGAAACAGCAGCAAGGGCTGTAGGGATTAGCACAGGGAATGTGTTTAATAGTGGTGAAACAAGTGGGAGCAATTGTGATCATGCTGCTGCCTGCAAGTTGGACAATTGCTACCAGAAATCACAGAATCACCGAATGTTTGGGGTTGGACAGGACCTCAGAAGATCATTGAGTCCAACCTCCTGCCAGAGCAGGACAAAACTAGGGCAGATCACTCAGAAAAAATCTTAGAGCATGGCCCAATTTTAATGTGCTTGCTAGTGATGTGTGGCAAACAAGGCTTGAACATGATGTGTGGGTTCAACTGCAGTTGCTCATGAGTAGGTTCAGTGGCCCATGGATACATATGGGACTGTTGGATGCAAGTAACCATGGCCGGTGAGACATGGGGTCTATACATACTTGTCCCCAGTATTTGTGACAATGCAGAGGGAGATACTGAGAGAAGAACAACTCTCCTGCTATGTTAAGATGGGATGGATTTTGACTTCCTAAGTCCCAGCGTATCTGTTAGACCCTACTGCACTCCAGCACTTGGATCTGTTTCTCATATTATACATTACTTTCCTTTGGGGAATCCCTCTTCCTCTGTATAAGAAACACGAAGCACTAGCTGTAACAGGCTCTATTAAATTATCCAAAAGATGTGCTGGAGAGCATCCCTGGAAGTCATGCCTTTGCTCTGAGGCAAGATCACACTTAGCTGGATGGTCCCTGGGAGAAATTCCTGTAACTCTTCCTTAACACCTCCAGTCATGCATCATCAGCTACAAACACAGAAAGCAATGCTTCACTTCTCTTGCACTTAATCTATTTTTTTCTTCCTGACCTCAACAAATCTTTGCTGCAAGTGAAGCTTGCACTTTCTTGTCCAACTCTTGCTGCATACGACAAAGTTTTCTTTTGGTAACAGCCTTTCCTTCATATTGGTCAACTCTTTGGAGGCTTCTTTCTCTCTATCAAGGCTTCTCTTTCCCAAAGCACTTAATCTTCCTGCTGTGCTCTGCTGGCCTCTCTTTGGCTCCCCTGCACTGCTCTTCTGGTGTGAGCTTTGTGTCCCTGTTGACCTTGTTGGCAATTTGGGTCTAATATTCAATGTGTAACACAAACCCAGGAGTGAGTTGTCTTGCTCCAAAGACCAGAACCCTGGCTGAATTCTAGCATGTGGTTCTCCTAGAGGATAATAACTCTATGAGGATTTGGTGACCCCTCTGTAAGTCCTGGGGGGAGGAGTGCTGGCCAAGGCCTGGGGAGTTCTTCTATGGCATTTTGGCCCTCCCTGCTCCATCTGCTTTCTATTGCACTTGAAAAGGAAATGAACTGAGCTAAATGATTTCAAAGTGACATTCCTCACACTGCACTCTAATTCCGTAATTGCCAGCTCCATGCCGTTCCCAGTACTAAAATGTTAAAAATAATAGCCTTTGAAAGAGCCAAGGCTTCGAAAGGGCCATGCACCACCTCTGCTGGAGCAGTAAAATGGTGGCAGAATAATTTCCATATGCAGTGGATGAGTGTTTCGTTATTTGGGGGTCAAGCATAGTTTCTTCCTTTGCCAGGAATTTCTCTAAGCCAGGAGTCAAAATTACTTTTTCCCTTTGTGAACTCATTTGAAATGCTGCCTTGACTGATATATCAGCCGTGGCTTGGTCTCCAGTTGACTGCTCAAGCTTGACGGTGCACATTTTTGAATAGACAAAACAAATTTTATTTTTTTTTATCATGGAGTACTCTGTATCTCCATGTAGATGCAGGGGTGAAATAAATTTTCACTCTCAGCCCTTTGATCTGATTCATTCCCATGTGCAGTTCTGTAAATGCCTCTGTGGCAATGATAGCAGTGGCTTGGTTTAGCCTGACATTCATTAACATCTTCAGTGTGACATAAAATCTGGGACAAGAAAGACAATTCTTAGCCAGCTGACAGTGGGCAGCCACCAAAGATTTGTTGGCCAGTGGTGGTTTGTACATCACAGCTCAGGAACTGCTGGCTTAGAGACTTCGGCATGCAAACCTCCAGGACAAATTGTGTTCTTTACTAGACCATTAGCGGATTTGTGTGGCATTCATTCTTTAATGCTACCTCCTTTTGCTCCATGCACACCTTTTATTTTTGTTCAGATGTTTTTATTTCTTGAAATTTACCTCTGAAACAGTTCTGCACTTTTGGCATAATGTATCTACCAGCATAATGTATCTACCAGCATCATTGTCTTTGCTGTATAGTATTAAGTCCACTTCTGGAACTCATCAGGTTATTGTAAAGACTATTGTATATATTCTATTAAATGAATATGTTATATGCATATCTTGCCATACCTTTAAACAACACTTCTTTGGTTTTGACAGAGAGAATTCAGCTTTCTTTCTTAAAGTAGAAAACAACCAGAATAAAAATAGCTAGTGATCTCTCCAGCAACGAGCAGTCAGAATTTATGTTCTCAGTGTGCATGGCTCTGAAGATGTGATGATTCCATTCAGCTGAGCATCAAAAAGATCAAAAGACTATACTGAAGTGTAACTGTCACTTTGATCAGAAAGCTGTATTGGAAACTTAATGAAAATTAGTGGCTGCTTTTGACAATTGCGGTTCTTTCTATTTCTAGTTGTGGGTTGATACTATGGGAAAATAACCTGACCCTGTTGAGTCCAGGCTTTCTGGTTGGGTTTTGGGTGAGAGATTGGATCAGGCTTTCCTTTTTTTTCAGTAAATATAGTTGCGTTGAATTTTAGCTCCATCCATCTGATTTCTGAAGTTTGACTGTTGTGGTGGGTTTTTTTTTCTTTTTATCCTGCTCAGATGTTATTTCATTCATTCCACATTTTCCATCTTTCTCAATAATTCCTGAAATGGATGCTATTTCCTACTCTGGGCAGGTGAAATGATCTACTAGCCGAGGCCCTAGACTAAGACTTTGAAAGTTTTGGTAGAGTTGTGTGGAAAAAGCTGGCCATGTTTTGTGGAAGGGTTCAATGACTTGAAGTTTGGTTCTGTTGCATTTCCACTGTGCTTGACTTTACAAGAATCACAGTGGAGGCTAGAGAAGACTGTAGGATGGAGGTAGTTCAGGAGGATGGTTGCTGGGGTGATGGCAGAGAATGAATCAGGAATTAACAACGCAAGACACTCCACAGGAAGCTTTTTGATCAACCTTACCTTTGCATTCTCTCACTGAATATGGCTTTGAAATGGTTTGCGCCCAACTAAATGCAAACAGGTGGTGGCAAATCAACCTGCTTTTCTCAGCTTGCTTATGAAGTTATCTAGAAAACTCTTGATTCAGTGTATTCAACATTCTTTCTTGGACTGGGATGTTTGTTTCTCTGAAAAAAAGGCCAAATTTTTGTTCTTTCACTATTGTGTTTTAATTTTTTTTAAATCCCTCTAACAGAATCACAGAATCACAGAATCACAGAATCACAGAACATTAGGGGTTGGAAGGGACCTCAAAAGATTATCTAGTCCAATCCCCCTGCCAGAGCAGGATCACCTAGAGCAGGCCACACAGGAACATGTCCAAGCGGGTTTTGAATGTCTCCAGAGAAGGAGACTCCACAACCTCTCTGGGCAGCCTCTTCCAGTGCTCTGTCACCCTCAACGTGAAAAAGTTTTTCCTTATGTTTACTCGAAACCTCCTATGCTGCAGCTTGTACCCATTACCCCTTGTCCTATCACTGGATGTCATTGAGAAGAGCCTGGCTCCATCCTCCTGACACTTGCTCTTTACATATTTATAGACATTAATAAGTTCACCCCTCAGTCTCCTTTTTTCCAGGCTCAAGAGACCCAGCTCTCTCAGTCTCTCCTCCTAAGGGAGACTCTCCACTCCCTTAATCATCTTAATGGCTCTGCGCTGGACTCTCTCCAGTAGCCCCCTGTCTTTCTTGAACTGGGGTGCCCAGAACTGGATACAGTACTCCAGGTGGGGCCTCACCAGCACAGAGTAGAGGGGGAGGAGAACCTCCCTCGACCTGCTGGCCAGGCTCTTCTTAATGCATCCCAGAATGCCATTGGCCTTCTTGGCTGTAAGGTCTCACTGTTGGCTCATGGTCATCCTCTTGTCCACCATGACTCCCAGATCTTTTTCCCCAGAGCTGCTTTCCAACAGATCAGCCCGCAACCTGTACTGATACATGGGATTGTTCTTCCCCAGATGCAGTACTTTACACTTGCCCTTACTGAGCTTCATTAGCTTTCTCTCTGCCCAGCTTTCCAGCCTGTCCAGGTCACGCTGGGTGCTTTAAAGTTACCCTGGGGACTGCAATCTTTTTCTATTAATGACAGGAGTGTTATGCAGTTTGAGTATTCTGTGCTAGATTCTGCAGACAGTAAGTACATCTCCTGATAATACTCTAAGGGAAAAATTTGTCTCTCTGGAAGTGATCAAATTCTCCAAACTCAGACATAGAGTTTCTTTTCAGAGCTTTATACTAACTGAGACTTCCATGTCAGGTTGCTAACTATGATGCAAGCTCCCTGATGTTCTGAGTGGCAGACAGGAGACAAGATGGATACGCTGGGGCATCTAAAATAACTCTTTCTCTGCTGGTGAAACTCAATCCAACTGAGACATCCATAGGCTTTCCTCTGTAGTAGTCAGGCTAATTACACCCTGTTATTCAGGCTGTGCTGGTGACTCCATCCATCCAAAGAGATAGTCTAACCTGAAATGTTGGTGTTTTACCAGTTTTCAAAATAATTATATTTTAAAATGTGACTTTTTAACACTCTAGAAATTCTGTTGGACTAGTGCAAAAAGAATATCCAATAGGAATAAGTGGAGCTTGTTTTATTGATTTAGTAATCCAAGATATATCTCACTGTCCATCTGGAAAAAATCAGATAGGTTTTCTTGCTTTTAATTTGCCAGTGAGGGTTCTTAATTTTTTTTTTTTTTTTTTTTTTTTAATTTACCACTGACTCTCTGCATAATCCCACTCAGAGAAGAGCTACATGACATAATGACAAAATGCCTGTTTCCATTCTCTTGCTACCCTGAGTATCAGACCAGCTGCACTAACACATCATTTATCGAAAAACTTTAATGAAATTCCCCAAATACAATCTCCTATTGCTCTGCCTTAGTGTGGAGTTTTTTGTTTGTTTTTTTTTAGTAGCACTGGAACAGTAGATGGTGGATGTCAAAACAGAGGAACCATAAGAAAAATTATTCTCCCAGCTCCTCCATATAAAAATCCATCTTTTAAGTATTCTTTTAAATTGTTTGTGTACAATTTACTTACTGTTCATGCTCAGAAGTAGGAATAAAGAGCACATTTAATTGAGTGGAAGTATTAATTTGTTAAAATTAATTGAGTCTGGTTCAATTTTCAAGTTTGAACTAATCTCTTTCAATACTTAGAACAGTGGATATCTACTGGTGTATTCAAAGTTTTAACAGCCTTTTTTAATAGTTACTACGTTGTATAATTTAAACATATTCCCAGTGCTATCTTGAAATTCTGTTCAGGTCCCCTAAATTGACTTTTTGTTACTGAGACTACTAACAACATTAAAATCACATCACAAAAATTGAGAAGAGGTAAAAAAATTGGCTAACAGCGAATGTAACAAAGATTAAATGCTCAGAAATATTTTCCTTTTGATTTTCTGTTACTATGCATGTACATGCAGTAGGCATACAAAATCAAGTTTCCTCATCTCTCTCCCCTTGTTTTAGCTGAGAAACATCAGTAAGGGAGATGTGAGAAACTAAGCAGATGCTGAATTCTGCAACATCTGTCATGGGCTGTTTACTAAATCTGGAGAAAGCAGCAGATGTGAATTGTAGAGAATTTGCACTACATACTCACACAGGATAGGCAACCAGCCTGTTGACTGGTAGACAGATGTCTAGACATACAACTAACCCTGCAAAGACCTTCATCATGAATAGGCATGCCTAGGATTATGTGGCCAATTTTTCAGTAACTCCTTAAGTCATTTCCTTTCATTAATAATGAAAGAGACATTTGATAGAAGGAAGAAAGAGAAAGAAGTAGACTGACTCATAAGACTTCTTATTCAGACACAAGATTTCCACAGTTTTGGAAATAAAGTAGCTGCGTAGGCTTTCTAAGCAGGTCTGTTTAAGTTCTGTTATTGTGAAGTATTTGAGTAATTTTACAGAAATTGTACTCTCTAAGGTAAATAAATTTTCCCATTTTAGATTATGTATGTTTTGCTTCTTTTAATGTTGTATGCAAGTATTTTTGCTACATCCATACCTTTTCACAGAATTTTTGCCTATCTACTCTATCCCACTGTAATCTCATGAAATTTCCCTGATTTTGCTTTATAGCTGACAAATACAGAAAGGTCAACATTTTAGAGTCACATTTTCCACAGTGTATTAGCTTAGATAACACTTTTTTTCATTGTGCCATCACAGAACATTCTTTTAATGAAAAATTGGCTTCCTTAAACATTTTAGTCGTAACTTGAACATTGAAAAGCTGAGGGCAGCCTTCTCTGAAACCTTTGCCAAGATCAAAGGATGAAAGGGTCAGAGAAAAATCTCTATAATGCTCACCTGGGGAAAATTAAACCTTTATTATGACAGAAAAAGGAGTTATGGTTAGTAACTGTATGAATGCAATGAATCTATTGCATTTAGAGTGGCAATTATGAAACCATTGAGATAATGCTGAAAGTGTGGTATTTTGTGGTGTTCTTCTTATGTTTCTTAAGTCAAAGAATGGTTTGGGTTAGAAGGGACTTTTAAATATCATGTAGTTCACACTGCCTGCAGAAGGCACAGACATCTTCCAACAGAACAGGTTGCTCAAAGACCCATTGAACACTTCCAGGAGTTGGGCCATTCTCAACTTCTCTGGGTCACCTGTGTGCAATCTAATGTAAAACTACCCTCTTTCAGTATAAAAACGTTAGTCCTTGCCATATTGCTACAGGCCTTGCTAAAAAATTCTCCATTTTTCCTGTGAGCTCCCTTTAAATATTGAAAGGCCGCAATAAGGTCTCCCCAGAGCCTTCTCTTCTTCAGGCTGAACAACCACAACTCTCTCAGCCTTTCTTCATAGGAGAGGTGTTCCAGCCCTGTGATCATTTTTGTGGCCTTCCTCTGGACTTCTAACAGGTCCATGTCTTCTTGTGCTGGGGGCCCAAAGGTGAATGCAGAACTCCAGGTGGGGTGTTACAAGAGCAGAATAAATGGAGAAACACTTTCTTTGAACTGCTGGGCACACCTCCTTTTCATGATTCCCTTTCATGATCAATGAAAAAGTAGTAATGTCTAAAATGAATACCTGTTACAAGATTTATTAATAGAGATCAGATAAATGAAAACTGCTTGCTAGTATGAGAAGCTGTGGTGAATTGACCTTGGCTGTCTATCAGGTGCCCACCAAGCAGCTCGATCACTCCCCCTTCTAAACTGGACAGGGTGAAGAAAATTCAACAAAAGGCTTATGGGTTAAGATAAGGACAATCTCTTCTTCAGTACCTGGAGCACCTCCTCCCCTTCCTTCTTCACTGAGCTAGGTGTCTGCAGAGTTGTTTCTCTCACATATTCTTTTTCCTCTCTCTCAGCTGCTGTTGCACAGGGTTGGTTTTTTTTCCCCTTCTTAAATACATTAATGCAGAGTCACTACCACCATTGCTGATGGGCTCAGCTTTGGCCAGTGATGAGTCAACCTCGGAGCTGTTTGGAACTGGGTCTGTCCAACATGAGGAAAGTTTCTGGCACCTTCTCATAGAAGCCACCCCAGTAGCTGTCCCACTACCAAAACCTTGCTACATAAACCCAGCACAGAAGCAAATCACAGAATGTTTAGAGTTTGGAAGGGACCTCCGAAGGTCATAGAGTCCAACCCTGAGTCCAACCCCATTGAGTCCAATCATTCAGTCTATATCTGAATTTTACTCATGGTCACTGTAAAGGCAAGAAAACTCACATTAGTAAATTTAATCTTCTTTAACAGCAAAAAAGGTTTTTCATATCTGCATCTCCTGGAGGGTTGTTGTGGTTTTTTTTCAAAAACATTAACATTCATTTAGAGAAAACTTTTTCCCCCAACCCCTTCTTAAAAAATGAAACAAACCCACAAAACTCTTTAAGCATTTCTCTGGGAGAGGCAGATCAGTGTTCTCCTCTGATATAGCAATCTGTATTTCTATGACTATTTCACCTCCTGATTTTGAAACATGCAGGGAACCAAAATGCAGCTGTTATTATTTCCACAGCAGAGCTGTATCAGCATAAGGGGATGACCTTACTCCAGGTGACCACTGAGGACAAAATTCTTATTTATGCAATGTGGGTGATCAGGTAACCAACATATGGCACTGAAGGGGTACACTCAAGTGTTTGATCATATATAAGCATTAATGCTATTTGAAAACTGAAGTTAGATCCATTCATCAGTCTGCACTTCTTCATCTGAAATCCAGAAATCAGACCAGGGAAAGCATGAATTTAGCACCTTGAATATAGACTGGGATTTTTAAAGTTTCTCTTGCTAGTTTGTTGGCAGATACACTGTATTTTTTTTGAGAACGTTATCAGTCAGACATTTTATAATGATCGTTATATCATGCCTGAATGTTACCTGGACTGTGCAGCTCCAGCTGTTATACTGTTATTTATACCACAGTTTTTCACTGATTTCCTGAGCCACAAAAATCTTTCAACTACAAATCAATTGTTTATTTAATTGAAATTTTGTATGAAACAGATGCTGAGGCAAAGCAAACAATATTAAATCTTGTTAGTAGTGAAATCATAGTCATAGAATGATTTGGGTTGGAAGGGATCTTAAAGATCATCTAATTCCAACACCCTGCCATGTGCAGGGTCACCATCCACTAGATCAGGTTGCTCAAAGCAACATCCACCCTGGCCTTGAACACTTCCAGGATGTGGCATCCACAAGTTCTGTTCCTGCGGGATATTTAGTCGAAAAGGGACACATGAGCAATCCAAATTATAACCCGTTGCTTGAAGGATAACAAGCTGGAGATTGACTGAAGGACAGTAGGTGGTATACGTGACAGGAAGAAGGACAGCACAGTTCTGGGTATGGAAAGCTATCGCGATAGAATGCTTGCTGTCTGACCGCCTGCAGAGAACCAATCAAGAAAGGACCCGTGGACAGTTGTAACCAGTCGTCATCTGTTTTTGGGAGCATGGCTAGTTGCCTGAAATATATAAACCGGGCTTGTAATGCAATAAAGGGTTGTCACTGTTTACTTGATCACATTGGTTGTTTGTGATGTCCATTGTTCCTCCGCATGTTCCAGTGCCTCACTGCCCTCACAGTAAAGAATTTCTTCCTAATATCTAATCTACAATCTACCCTCTTCCAGTTTAAAGCCATTACCCCTAGTCCTATCACTACAAGCACTTGACAAAAGCGCCTCTTCTAGATTTCCTGTAGGCCCCCTTTCAGTACTGGAAGGCTGCTATAACATCTCCCCAGTGCCTTCTCTTCTCCAGTCTGAACAACTCCAACTCTCTCAACGTGTCCTCAAAGGGGAAGTGCTCCAGCCCTCGGATCATCTTTGTAGTCTTCCTCTGGACTACTTTCAACAGGTCCATGTCCTTCTTAGGCTGGGGGCCCCTGAGCTGAACATGATACTCCAGGTAGAGTCTCATGAGTAGAGGGGCAGAATAACCTCCCTCAACATGCTGTCCACACTTCTCTTGATGCAGCCCAGAATACAGTTGGCTTTCTATACTGCAAGTACATTGCTGGCTCACGTCTAGTTTTTCATTCACCAGTACTCCCAGGTCCTTATCTGCAGGGCGGCTCTCAATGCACTCATTGCCCAACCTGTGTTGATACCAAAGTTTGCCCTGACCCAGATGCAGAACCTTGCACTTGCCCTTATTGAACTTCATGAGGGTTGCACAGACCCACTTCTCAATTCAGTCAAGGTTCCTGTAGCAATATGATGACATCCCTCCAGCATGTTGCACACACCACACAGCTTGGTGCTGTTGACAAACTTGCTGAGGGTACACTTGATCTCACTGTCCGTGTCTCTGACAAAGATGCTAAACAGAGCCAGTCCCAATACTGATCCCTGAGAATGACACTTGTTATTGGTGTGCACTTGGACACAGAGTTGTTGACCAAAACTTTTTGAGTGCAACCATGCAGACAATTCCTTATCCACCAAGCGCTCCATCAACCCAATCCATGTCTCTCCAATTTAGAGACCAGGATGCTGTTTGGGACAATATTGAATACTTTGCGCACTGTTACTTTACTGTAACACCTTCATAGACGGCCACCGGATTTGTCAGGCTCAGTCTGCCCTTAGTATAGCCATCTTGATTGTCACCAATAACTTCCTTAGTTTCCATGTGCCCTTGCATAGTTTCCAGGAGGATCCACTCTGTGATCTTGTTGGGCACAGAGATAAGACTGACTGGCCTGTAGTTTTCTGAGTCTTCCTTTCTTCCTTTTTAAAAATGGGATTTATGTTTCCCCTTTTATAGTTATGGGAACTTCACCAGAGCTTCTCAAATATGATGTATAGTGGCATAGCAACTTCATCTGTCAGTTCCCTCAGGACCCATGTGAATTTGTTTCTATATCTTTTCTATAGTGACTTTATTTCCATATTTTTTCAGCTTGAGTGGATGACAAATTATTAAATTCAACAAAAAATAAAGAATAATTTTGAGTTTCAATCAATGTTACGGACTCATAACCCTGTTTTATATAACAAAAGAATAGAAATCTATGAAGAAACTGCTGAAATAGTAACTTCTAAAATGGACTCCGTAATAAATAGTAATTCTACAAATAATTTTAATTTGAATGATTATATCAAGGGTTTATTTGGGAAAAATATATAAGTAAAGTATTTTTTTAAAAGCTTCTGTTTTAGTGATTTATGTCAACTGAGATAAGTTAGGATATCTCCTCTCTTATAAAGATTTTATGCTAACTATATCTCCTTCATTTACACTGATGTAGGCAAAATGAGAATCAGAGCTACTTTCTCAGTAATTATTTTTATTTTCTATTTTTATTCTAAGGAACAGTGGTTTTTACAAACTGAGAAGCTTTGCAGCATGCTTTTCACAATTTGACACAAGTATTTTAAACAACATAATTTTATAAACACTTTGCATTTTACATTACTATATGCAGAAATACAGGCAATGTTGGCAGTTCCATTTGTACAATGAAACTCTGCGTGCCATGGCTGTACTCTGGGCCTTTGTCACTCAGCCAGATGGCCTGAAGTTACTTTCTATATGATCAACAGACTTCTGTAGAGTTTATTCTGGTCTGTCTGGATATCTGTCACTCAAAAACCTACCACAATACTAGTTTAATTTTTTTTTTCCTTTTTTTTTTTTTTTTTTTTTAATATCAGTGTTAAGAGATTTTGTATTTTTATGAATTACATTAATAAATTAATGTT